>CP045890.1:30685316-30826341 GCA_013387185.1 Caligus rogercresseyi
AATTAATTATCGATCGACAATTATAAAAATACTGGGAGCCAGAGGGTCTCCTTGACGGCAAACCTCTTCCAATATTGAAAGTGTTATTTTCACATTTTAATTTTGTGAAAGCATTGCGTAAACATATTGCCAAATCATCTGAATAAAATGTTGGCTAAAACCATAATCAAATAAACAGTTTTAAAATATATTGATGAGAAATTGAATCAAAGGCTTTCTGGAAGTCGATAGTCATCATTGCAATATTGTCACTACGCTGATTTGCTTCAGATAAAGTATCCATAATTTTACGAGTGACTTCTTCATATGCCTTCCTTGTATGAAATCCTTTTGTGCTTTATGTAAAATTGACGGTAAAATATTCTTTAAACGTTTGGCTAAAATTCCACTGTAAATTTTATAAGAGACATTTAGCATTGTTAATGGTCTGAGATTTTGTATGTAGCGTGGGTCTTTGCCGTTCTTAGGAATCAGTGTAAGACTTCCTTGATTAATATGATCGTCAAAGCATCCATTTTGAATTGATTCTTATATGTGGATTGTAAAATGGGAGATAAAAGAGCATAAAACTTTTGATAAAATTCCATCGGAAATCCATCCGGCCCTGGAGATTTTTTTTTTTACTGTAAGATAAAATATACTTCTCGATTTCTTCCAAGCTGATATATTGATCTAGAGCATTTTTAGATAAATCGGTCACTTGAGGTAATTTAAGGTTTTGTTCTGTTGTTTCGTCACTGTTTTTAAAACTCGGATTAAAAATAAGTCTGTGGGCAATACATTTTCCTATAGGGTAATCTCCCTCAGACTGACAATTTCGACAGTTGAATAATCTTTTGTAATAACTTGTTATTTTTAGCCGTATTTTTTGGTTGTCAGTTACCTCCTCATTATTATCATCTATGAGAATGTTGATGTTTTTCTTTTCCATATTTCTATTCTCAGCACTTTTAGCCTTTTTCAGTATAATTAGATCCCTACTGATCTGGGAAAGACCTGCTCTGATTAGATGGCCTTTGGTTTTGTTAAATCTATATTTTCCAGTTTAATTTCATGAGATTTTTCATTTATTTTTTGGTTCCTATGTCTGCTACTTCCTCTATTATCTTCTTCCTCTCCTCGCTCAATCGAACTCCTGTCTTGATTAGCTCTCTTCTAGAACTATCTAAAATGAGCTTAAGGGCGTGCGATGCTGTTTTAATATTGCCCATGGCCAAATTAGTTGTGACTCCATTAATGATGTCCCTAATCCTCAAACTTGTTTCATAATCATCTAACAAACTGACATTTAACTTCCAACTACCCTTCTCGTGCTTCTTTGGAGTTCTAAAAATTGCCAGTAAAGCATGGTGATCGGATTGGAGTTCTGACAGAGTTCTAAACTCAGTGATGTTAGAAACTAAGCCTGCGGTAACAAATATATAGTCGAGACGAGAACTTTTTACAACAATACCGTTTCTTTTAATAAAAAAGGTATGGTCAGGATTTTTACTCAATCTAGCTGCAATATCCATGAGGCCTCTCTTGTTTACAATATCATTGAATTTAGCTGTAGAGCGTCTATTATTTTCTTTAATGTAACCCCATGTGTCTCTTCTATGTTTTAATACTAAATTCAAATCGCCGAGGAGGATGCATTCTGTATTTTCATCCTGGGCAGTAGATAAAAATGTTCATCAATGGACTCAAAAAAGGAAGGATTATCTTCGTTTGGGCCATATATTGAGATCAATTTAACTTTCAATCCATTCCAGATAAATTCTACCACAGCCAAGTTGCCAGTTTGGCCTATGGCGATCATCTTGGGTTGTAATCTTTTTTAATGGCCATAAGGATTCCTCTCGACGGGTGTTTTGCTTTTTTCTTACATGCAGGGATTTAAAAAGTATCATATGATCTGGAAAAATAACTATCAGGATCCATAGTAGTGATGCGTGTGTCACATACAGATATAATATCAGGATTCTGCAATAGTAACTTATTAATCGTGTCTTTTCTTTTTCCTATGTTTGAAATAGAATTGGCGTTAGCAGATATAATTTTTATATTATTTTGACTAGACATATCTGTGTATTGCATGAGCCATCAACCTTGAAAAATTTAAATCACTTTTGAATAATATAAGTAGTATGGGATAAAAAATTAAATCACTTTTGAATAGTATAAGTAGTATGGGATATAAATAGGGATTGTGAAAAGGAATAGATAAAATTAAAAAATCGTTTTGCAGAGTATCATGATAGTAAAATAATGTTGTTTATAATAGGTAATAGGAAAATAAAATAAAAGCAAACGTCCGTATTTAGAACCGGATATTGATAATATAAAAACAACAGAAGGAGGAAATATTATAATAAAAAATATATGATTTAAGCTACACAATGAGTACAAAGTGTTAAAAATATTGTTCCAAAAGGACAAAGCCTTAATGATAGATAAAGCTTCTTGGAGAATAGCCATGATTTGGACAGTCTTCATTAATGTTTTATTCCCCATCAATCCTTTCCGTTTTGTCCTTGTTGACTAGGCCTTCTGCATCTTTTATTATCCCGCTCCTCTGGGCTCCCGAAGTTTCTTTTCGAATTCTCCTTTGTATTTTTATATTTCGATTTTTTGGACATAAAAACTTTCCAATCTTCACGTAAATTGTCCTTGGAAGATCTTGAATTCTTGTCTTGCTCTTCTTCTCCTTTCGCCTCACCCGAGACAATTTTCCTGACCATTTCTTCGATGGTCTCTTCGACTTCATTGCATTGAATTTGTGTTTTATTTACGCCTCGTTCTGCGTCTTTAAGTGTGACTTCCTCTCCTGATTCATGTGTTGCATGGTCTTTCACTTTTTCCCCAACAGGTTTTATGGCTAGGCTTAAATTAATACTCTGTTCGGATATATCTTGACCTTCTTCTTCCACTTCCTCCCCACGAGAGGTTTCCTCCATTACGAGCCTTTCTTCTATCCCTCTAATACGTGCAGGTAGGCCGACTTCCTTCCGGAAATATGCCTCGAAATCTGCATAATTGGTCTTTTTCGTAGCGAAGCATTTGGCCTTCACATGTCCAAATTTTAGACATTTGTAACATTGAGTTGTTTTCATGTTTGAGAGAAGTTCCACTTTTTCCCCATGACTGGAATCAGCGCCGGTAGTTTTTTCTTAAGCTTAATATGAAACTTAATTCTTCCACACCGAATTCGATTAAGAATTTTAGAACATTCAATATCTTCTTCACTACGTGGCTCAAATCCATGCATTACATCCTGAAATCCCCCGGTAATCTCGCCAAATTCTGTCATTATCTCTTTTAGGTGGCTTAAGTTGACTTCAGATCCATTTTTTACTATAACTTCATGGGAACTTGTGATCTTCTGATATTGTCAAGTCCTCTGACGTTACAATTAATTTTATCGTCAATTTTGAAAGTAGTGACCATGTTCTTAAAATGATCAATAACATTCACGGGCTTTTTGAAGGTTATTACAATGAATCCCACTTCACTTTTACAGTTATTAAAAAAATTAAATAACTTATTGGAGCATTTAATTAATCCACTGTTTTATTTTTTGCCTCCCTCGTAAACTTTTTCTATGACTAGCTTTTTGCTCTTGAAGGCGATTTTTTTCATATTTTATTTGGAGAAATACACGATTTTAGCAAATTTATTAATAGCTTCCAATGGAACCGACGGCACCTTTGACAATGATTTTGAAACTTTTTTGACAAGGTTGTCGTTCCTATCAACCCTTCCATTCACTATAAAACTATTTGAAAAAAATTGATCACATTTCCTCATAGCCTCTAAAAATGTAAATTTGGTTGTACAAGCCCACCCCTCGAGATAAACCTCAACCAAGGTCCAAGCTTTTCTCTTGTTGATGTTGGTTGGAAACGAGTGGTATAATACATTGTGAGCATTGGGATCCTATGAAGGACAAACAGCAACTGCACAATGTCTTTTTTCCTTTTATTAATTGAAGCCATTTTTGTATGATTAAGATGCACTAATGATAATTTGAATAGGGATTAATACTTATTATATATAGTAAAAGTGATATGTTTATGTTTTCTGGCAGACGTGACGTCTCACGAAAAATATTTCGGAACCTAAGCTAATACATTATGAAGCGGTGGGGCGTTGGGATTAAGTATTATTTGTAGTGTTTCAATATGTATTAAGTATTTTAAACAAACCTTACTAATATAGAGGTCTCGTGAGTATTAAATGAGAAATATGTTGCGATGATTTTGTGGTCACATTCTTTACAAAAAAAAATATTTAAGCAAAAAAATATTTTTTATGTAACGCAAACACAATTTCTGCTAAATAATTTTTGATAATTAAATAGCAAAATACGTACTTAAATATTTAGACAAGAGACAAAAATACTTTTTCTAAAATTAAATAAGAACTTCTTAGTGATAGTTGAAGGTCGAAAAAGGGATTTTAGAATTTACTTCATTATAATTTGGTTTTTCTGAATTGCTTAAATTTTTGCTTTTATTCATTATTTTTTTACGTTCATATAAAATTCCCTTTATGATAGGGATTATAAGCAATTATTAATGTCATTAAATTTAAATATAATGAGAAAGTAAGAACTAAGAAAAAAATCCTTTATTTTTTCTCTTATTTTTTGTAAGGATGACTTAAACAAAATTGCTTTCTGAATAATAAAAATAGCTGAACTAGTTTGTTTTTCAATAAAATTGTTTAAATTTAAAATTTATTTAGAATTTAAAATGACACAACTCTCTCTCTCTCTCTCTCTATATATATATATATAATACGAGGGTCCCTTGTATCCTTCAGCTGTTGCCTGAGCTCAGCAACCCTTCTTCTGTCGATCCGATCAGCTCAGAGACCTGGGTGTTGCTGATGGTGTTGCCCTTTATACAAAGAATCTGGATAACGGCACACCTGCGTCTTGCTCGTTCCAGATAACAAGCTGTAGATTTACATATCCAGCCATAACGATGATAAAATTCAACTGAAATGATCCTTCATATGTTGGCTGTCTGCTAAAAAATCAGCTGCGCGGATCGGATCCTTGTTAAGGATATCCTGAAAACCCGCCGGATTTGATCTGACCACTCTGTATATATATATATATATATATATATATATATATATATATATATATATATATATTATATCAGAACGGAATGCAAAATTGAACGGCGTTGAGCTGAACGCACGTTCAATGAACGGAACGCTGAACGGAACGCAACTTTTTTTTGAACGTTGAACACAAAAAAAAAGTTTTGCGTTCAGCGTTCAATTTTTCCAAACATTTCTTGGACTCTTTCGGAAAACGTCATCACTACGCAGTACTTATTTTGGAAATTATTTTCTAAAAAAACATCATCACTACGCATTACTTTTTTTGGAAATTCTTTTCTAAAAAAAGAACGTCATCACTACGCAGTACTTTTTTTGGAAATTCTTTTCTAAAAAAAAGAACGTCATCACTACGCAGTACTTATTTTGGAAATTCTTTTCTAAAAAACGTCATTACTACTCAGTACTTTTTTCGGAAATTATTTTCTAAAAAAAACAACGTCATCACTACGCAATACTAAACGTCATCACTACGCAATACTAAACGTCATCACTACGCAATACTTTTTTTGGAAATTCTTTTCTAAAAAAAAAAGTCATCACTACGCATTACTTTTTTTGGAAATTCTTCTCTAAAAAAAAACGTCATCACTACGCAGTACTTCTTTTTAAATATTTGAACGCTGCACGCTAACGGAACGCTGAACGCAAAAACATTGAACGGAACGCTGAACAGAACGCTAATTTTTTTTGAACGCTGAACGGAACGCTGAACGCAAAAAAAGCTGAACGCTCACAAGCCTGATATATATATAAATATGAAAGAGTTTCAAATGGATGGATTCACTATTCGATCTAGAAAGGAATACACGCTTCGGAGGCCGAAACATATTCAAAGTAAGGTCATAGCTTTGGAACAAGGATTTTTGCACGGTTTCTCCATCCTGGATAAAAAATCGAAAAGATTATTCGAATACAGAGAATAAAACAATTTCTGATATGAATTATCCCTCAATTAGGACCCAGGTCACCTTTCTTCGAGACTGCACAGTCTTGAAATGGCATGCTTATTTATCTGTGAATAGTACTGATGTGTCATTCTTTTAGAGCAACTCGAATGTCGAGGCGTAGAGTTGAAGGATCTTTAGTTATCTTCCTTATGTCTCTCCAAGATGTCTATGGAGAACGGATTCTTGATCCATTCAAGTATGATATCTACTCTCCGACTTTCTCGATCAGTATAAAAGGCCCTTATACATGGAAGGAAAATGAATTTTTCTAGGCCACAACGAAGTCAGCATACGTTTTATATATGTATGTATGCTAGTTTTTTTACCAACAAAGTACCTTACCGAAAAAGAGGGGGGAAAATGGCGAAATTCATGTAGAAGCATAAAGTGTTCCAAATCAAATTTAAATATTTTGATAGTATCTTAAATTGGATTAAGGATGAAAATCCTTTTTATGGCTACCTTTGGTTTTCTAATCAACTTTGGTCATATAAAAGATGAAATATTCCATAGTAATGGAGAGTGCGATTTAGTAATTATACTCCTTCGTCAATCCAGATCGAAAGAACATTTTTATGATTATTATTAATATAATGACTATAATTAAATATTTTATTTTTCAGATGATTGTTTTTTTTTAAATATATATTGCATTATCCATTAATTATTTTCAATTACATTTAAATGTCTTAAATCATGTGTAGTCTACTATTTGGGCTTGTGAGCATTCCAACTTTTCGTCATTCGGCTCAATATATATATATAGTGGTTGCCGCGTGCGATGAAATGAACGATAACGATAATTATAATTATCGCTGAGGTCAAACCTTTTATCGTTTATCGCAAAGTTTTTTTTTTTATGACTTTATTTATTCAGAGTAGTTATATAAAACAATATATATAATTAAACATTATAGATTAAAATTAATACTCTAAACAAAAGTCCAACAAAATTCCTAACAATGTATCACAACTTTAATAAAAAAACATGAACAAACAAATATTAAACAAACAACAAAATCACATAAAACATACTTTCTAATTTTATATAAATAAAATTTCAAAACAATAAAACATTTTGTATTAAAAAAGACTAATTAAGAATATTTACTTCTTTAAAAACTTTTTGTGTATTCGTAATAGCCAGCGTTGAAAATTCTTGTAGTGTTTGGAGGGATAATACTTTATTATATTTCCCGCATATTCCCACGATGAATAGTCCTTGTTTGGAATTTTGATATTAAAAGCCGAATATCTTGCAGCGGTTGATATTATAATTGCCCGAAATTCTTCCACCTGGACCGGTATTCCGATGGCCAGTTTTTCTGCAATCCTGCTTTTACAATTTGAAATAGCCATTTCAAGGGCACGCGTTTTCAGTGATGCTTTCAAAAAATTCGAAGTAACTCCAAACAGAATCAACGGTGTCACAAAGTTTTCCCCCACGTTGGCAATGTTGAGGGTAATTATTTTCCTTAGGAAGCGAAGTCCCTGGCATTCAGCAAATGCGTGAATAACGGAGTTAAATAGTTTTCCGCAATCCTTGCACGGAGCATTGAAGAAAATACAGTCATTTAAAATTTGTAATTGCGCTGTGAATTTCTTGGGGTCCTTAATTTTTGTCATAGATGACATTATTCTTTTTTTCCAGGAGCATGGAAGATTTAGCTTTGTAATAAATCTATTACATATTTCCACAGCCTCACTTTTGTAGTTGTCTTCAATTGACATTCTCAAGTGCCAAGGCTGTGGTACTTGATGTTCTAAAGCAGATTTTTTCAGAGGGTAATAAAATTTCCCACAATTAAAAATGGTGCCTTCCAAATCATGTAATGATAAAATTTTGTTTTTAAGAGCGACAAGTTCCAATTCTTTG
Source organism: Caligus rogercresseyi (assembly GCA_013387185.1). Lineage (NCBI taxonomy): Eukaryota > Metazoa > Arthropoda > Copepoda > Siphonostomatoida > Caligidae > Caligus > Caligus rogercresseyi. The sequence goes on from CP045890.1 coordinate 30,693,258, forward strand.
GGATGTAAAAGATTTTTAAAGTAAAATTTCTTATTCCGATTTTGGTGAATCACGTCAATGGTCGAAGAGGCTTTAAATGATGGAGTTCCACTCCATAAAACTCTGTGAGCTGACGCTATCCAGGGAGAAATTTCTTCTAAATGGGAATTAATAAAATTTGTGCCAAGCATAAGCCACGTGTAAATGGGATCTACAGAAAATGTAGCCCTCCATTCAATTCCAGGACGGCAAGAGATGTCTATAAAAACCTTGCGGTATATTTTGGGTAAAATTATCCTTAGAAGAGATAGCCCTCCTCCTAAGAGAGATCTAGGTCTTATTATTGAAGATATGTAAAATTTGTGAAATAATTTGTTGAGCCAGACCTTTTCTTCATCTAAAACTTTTTCTGCAAGCCAGGGAATCGCGGTTGCTTTGTATAAAATTTTCGGTGTTATAACGTAGTTAAAAATATCGATCCTCTTCTGGAGATTGAACCCTCTTGACGATGAGATTGTAGAATCCACATAGTATCTAAGTGAAGTCCAATTAGAAGAAGATGATCCATGTCTGTCCCATGAAATCCCGAGAACTGAGATAGAGTCCATGATCGAGCAGCCAGCAATTTTTAATTGTTTTCCAGGACTCCATTCCCCGAAAGGTAAAATAGCTGTTTTTGTGTTATTGATTTTTAATCCAGACTTCTTCTCATATTTTTTGAAATAGTCCAGAACCACTTCAATACGCTTAATCAGTTGTCTCTCAGACTTAGCTTCAAGCATTATGGTAATATCGTCAGCGTACATATCCATTATGTGTCTCTTCCCCTCTAAAATCACTCCAAAGCCTTTGAATTTCTTTAAAATTGAATTTCTAAGACTATTAAGAGCGGCAATAAATAAAAGGGGCGCTGTTGGGCAGCCTTGCCGGCAACTCCTCTTTAAGTTGATTATATCACTCCTATGGTTACCCAATGATATAAATGACGTGCCATTGACGAGTAGGGCTCTAATAGGATTGAAAAACTTCTTCGGGAGTAATTTTTTAATGGAGTTGAGGATGAAGTTGTGAAGTAAGGAATCAAACGCCTTACAAAAGTCTACTGCAACGATAGCTCCATAAGTTTTCCTTTTTGTTACCTTCTCAATGACGGTTCCTATATTTCTTGATATGTCGCTAATTTTCCTTCCTTTCAGGAATCCTTTTTGTTCTGGGCCAAGTTTAGTATTTAATACAGGCTCGATTTCTGAAGCAAGTACACCAGAAAGAATTCGATAATGTTCATTAAGAACTGTAATTGGCCTCCAGTTGTTCGGATCTGTGGACAGCCCTTTCTTTGGTATAAGAACTATACGCCCTATGGTGCAGGATTGAGGAAGCTTCCCATGAACTTCCATTGATTTCCCCAATTCAACCAAATAGGGGACTATCTCTTCCGCACATTGTGTGTATATCTTTCCACAAATTCCATCGGGACCTGAAGCTTTTTTATCATTATATTTTTTCATGATATAGTTATATATCTTTTCTTTAGTAAAAATGATATGTTTGCCAGTCTTGGCACGGGGAAAATTGCTCCTCTTCACATCCACAAGACATTGAAAACGTCCATGAAATACTTTTAAAATTTCTTGAGGATTCGTTATAGTTTGACCATGTACTATGATCTTTTTAATAAGGGGGGCACCTCCATCTTTTTTAATTAAGTTCCTTAATCTTCTTGATCCATCGGTTTCCCATGAATTTTTTTCTTTAAAATCTAGTTCTGCTATTTCTGCAGCGCGGAATACATTAGTAGCGTCGGAGGTTATAGTACGTAAAAATAGTGATCCATTATTTAAAACTTCTTCAAGTTCCTCTTGAGTTTTGGCATTTTCCTTTCTCTTTAGACGAATAAAAAATAAGGTTTTATCTAAAACTGTTTTAGTCAATACCTTTACTATCTTTTTAGTGTTAAAAGAGGGGTGAAAACGACGAGTAAAATCTAATTTGAGCTTGTTGATAAAATCTTCGTTGGTGATAACCCAATTCGGAATCCTAAAATCCGTTTTTGTAAATTGATGTTGCAAATCGATTTCAATAATTTTATGATCCGAACCTGGATGGGGGCGATACTTTGCATTTTTTATTGTAGATAAAATGGAGGAAGAAGCAAGAGCCAAGTCTATTCGTGAATAATTATTCCCACATCGCCAGGTTATATTATCTTGAGGATTAAAAATTTTAACGGCATCAAAAAGATTTAGTTCTATGATGAGTTTAGACATAATTTGATGATTTGGTTGCTTAGACTTTGTCCTGTATAAGTCAACATTCATATCACCAATAAATAGCAGTGGGTAGATATTGTCTTTTGAGACATTGACGATTGCCTGATAAAAAGCCAAGTTTTTAACGTTGGGTCCATAGGCATTGATAATGTAGAAGCCACCATTCGTCGTTGAAAAAAAGAGTTTATGCCAATCTCCTCCATTTGAAAGTTGCTTTACACATTCCGGTTTGTCTATATTCTTTGATATAAAGTTAAAACTCCACGATGAGTCCCATCCCCAGTAAAAAAATGAAAATAGTTTTTAGGGATACAGAAATGACAATCCAATGTACATGACCCAGAAGAAGGGGATTTAATGTCTTGTAGGCAGATGATGTCCGGTTTTTCATAAAGGAGACTTCTCATAAGTGAGTGACGTTTAGTTCGGTTTCTTCCTCCTCGTGTGTTAAGGGAAATGATGCGCCTAATTCCCATGTTCATTTTTGATCACGAGATATTATAGGATCGAAAAAATCGTCAACTTTAGATTGTATTCTATAAGACATGTTTTTTTAGTTGAAGCCTACTCAATTCTTTTGCACCTTATGAGGGGTCTGTCCTTTTTGTGGAGAAGATCTGGATTTTGAAGATGATCTTTTTGATACCGAACCGGACCTCGTTCTAGACGTTAAAATAAGATCCGGGTTATGTATAGTTTTCTTTGAGTTTTTTGGTATGGTTGATGTAGCTATTCTTTCAGGCACTTTTTCTTCATCTTTATTCCGAAGAGTTTCACTTTCCGAAGCAGAGCTTTCAATTACTTCCACCATACTCGATTTTTCCTGAGCCAATAAGGATTCCGACGTATTGTAATTGAGTGGTGCTTCTTGCAATGGAATGTGAAGGACATTAATTTCTTCTTCTCCCTCTTCATTAGCCTAAAGTTTTTAAAATTATCACTCATTCACTACCGTTAGTCCCAAAAAATGAAGAACGATAAATTCAAAGACGACTTTTGTAAAAATTTAAAAATGTGATCAGCGGCAATAGTCACAACAGCCCACCTGACGTTTTAAGACCAGTTCAAGCTGAGAGTATATATACGGTAGAGACTAGAAGGAGCAACACTGGCTTGCAAGTGAACCTTGAAAAACTCCTTATGAGAACTGCCAAGTGTGTGTGTAGCGGCCAATCACAGCTGCAGTGAGACAGGCTGTTCATAAAGTACAACACGGCTTCGCCCAGCTGTGCTGCCGTGGAGCGCATGTTCAGCACTGCAGGTGACATCCTCAGGCCCAAGCGTGCAAGCATGAACAGTGACAGGTTTGAGAAGCTGGTCTTCACCAAGGAAATATGCAGCTCCTGGATGCTGTCCTAAGGAGGGAGAGGAGGGAGGGAAAGTCCGAGTCAGAGAGAGAGACTGATGTGTAGGCCATAGACTGTTTCCAGCTTTTGTCTAGTTAAATTAATTTTCAATCTGGAAAAATAGTTTTTAAGCTTTTTATATTTCAACTAAATAAAGGTACTTATCATTTATCGCTTTTGTTATCGCAAGTAATTTTATCGCTTACCGCAGGTTGGGTCTTGAATTTTTTTACCGTTTATCGCAGGTTGATAATTTTTTTTTCGTTTTATCGTTATCGCAAGTTGAAAAAAAGTTATAGCAGAAACCACTGTATATATATATATATATATATATATATATATATATATATATATATATATATAGAGAGAGAGAGAGAGAGAGAGAGAGAGAGAGAGTTTTAGGAAGTTATTGGACTTTGAGGGCACTAAGTATCATTATTATTAATAAATAATTTATTTTATTTTATAGGTAGAATCTCCATTGTATTAGTGATACAAATAGTTGGATTTGTGCTCTTGTTATTTATATTAGTCAAAGCTTGTTTTTTATGACTTTATTTGATTAAGAGTTATTGTATATACATAGATATGTATATATAATTAAACATTATAGTTTAAAATTAAAACCCTAACTAAAGTCAAAACAAATTCAAATCACATATAAAATATATAACCATCTCCGAGGTCAGTGTAGCTGCGGAGATACCTTTATCTTTTGCACGTTTCTCCTCCTCTTCTTTTCTTCTCTTTCTAAAGTGGGCACCTGAGGGTTTCTTCGGTCATTTATCCATCATATACTTGACTCGACTTATCACTTTTTCCGTCCCATCCATCAAACACCCAGAGTTAAGACTGACTGACGACGTGATGGTAGGGGCGCCCCAGAGACCAGTCCACTAATTTGACTTAGAAATTAGCGGGATTAGAGTAGAAAACTGGCTAAAAAATTGGAGGGCCGCTCATGCGCCCCCAAATAGATTGCACCCTGGGAAGTCACCCACATTGCCCATAGCAAATGCCGGCCCTGTACATAATACATAGGGATTGAAGCTAAACATAATGATAAAAGCATCTCGACCCCAATGGGGTATGTTATCTATAAGGATAGCACAATGAAACTCTGTTTTAATTTTATTTGTTGAAAGATAATGAGCACGAAAGAGAAAAAAAACAAGTTTGTTCTGTATAATCAAGGAATACTGAACTTACTGGAAATGAGTGGAGAATTTCATTGCGTTCTTTTGCTACAAAAGATGGCCTTTCTTCCTCTTCAGTTTGTTATGAAAACGTGTTCTTTGCGGTTGTGTCGGATTGAGTGGGATCTATCTAATTCATCATGGTCTTCAAGCTCCTGGCTGTAGACAAAGCTATAATAACAACAATAAGGACTCTGATCTTAGTTTCCACCGATTTCCACATAAGGACTCTATAATTTTGGCCCGTTGGCTTAAGGCAATTCCAAGGGACACTCATATTTAGAGAGCAACATGTAATTCAAGATTATGTAGTCTGCATTTCTCCGCGGTAGACTTTATCACTATATCAACTGATGAAAATCGGATGAAGGGAAAAGACCTCAAGTACAGGTAAGAAATGAATTTCAATATTTTAGTACGTCACTATATTCATTCATGATAGATAGATAAGTTATATTCATTCATGATAGATGAATAAATTATAATAATATTTTAAATTCAGAATTAATAAAAATGGGGGGGAAAAGGAGGAGGTGGAGTTAGAGAAATAGAACAAGAAAAAAGCATCTTATGTGAATTAAAACATATTCTTTGTACAAAGTCAAACTTTTTATGAGGAATGTTTGTATAAAACAGAAAATTATTTTCTCTCTCCTCTCTTATATTCTTTAAGGTCTGTTTCACTCACAAACTAGCCCCAAAACCTACCCATACCCGTAGGGCGAACATATGGGCGCCGTAGGCGCCCATATATGCGAGTAGTCCTTATTTGCAATACTATTTTTGATTCAATATATTTTGGTTCATTTCTAAAGAATACATGTATTACTTCTAGTTTAGGGGGTTGAAAAAGGAAGCTGTACCTTCTAGGTGGCCAAATCTGCCGAGCTACCTTTCATCATCACAACCACTCCGAGACCTACTCTTTCATCGTCGAGCTAAAAAAGGCTGCAACTTCAGAATGAGCGACCAAAACTTCATGAATAGGCTATAGGCTATCAGGATAAAGTAGAGTCGGCTCATGAGCTATATACTAACCTACTTTCCGAGTCTCTTCCTTCGGGGTTCTCTTTAATTAAAGACCCTAAAATTGCCCTTGCAAAAATGATTGTTGACACGAGAAGTATATATATAGGGTGTACATGGTAAATTGGAACTGTTTTAAACATCATCCAGATCCATAATGTGGATATCTGGGGTTTCATCATACTAATATAAAAGGTTGCGTGAACAATACACTAGAACTTCCACCACAATTCTTTTGACAACAAACAATAGCCATCATGGAACAAGCAAGGAGGGACGCCATCCTCGAATTGGCCCGCGCGGGACACAAGCCCGCTGCTATCTACAAGCTGCTCAACTACCCCAAGACCACAGTTTACCGGGTTTCAATGCCTGGGAGGCTGAGGGGAAGGTCTACCGCAAGGCCCACAACATGAGAAGTGACAAGATCCGCACCTCCCGCTTCCTTGCAGGCCTCGAGAAGTCCATCAAGGCATCGCCGGGGACTTCCTTGTCCAGGTTGGCCAAGAACCGTGGAGTGAGCAAGCAGCTGGTCTCCAAGGCTGTGAATGAGGACCTCGGGTATAGGTCATACCGAATAGCCAAGCAGCACATCCTCACAGCATCCATGAAGGCCACCAGGCTCACCAACGGCAAGCGTCTCCACAATGGCCTGGAGGAAGAATCATCTTCTTCTCCGACGAGAAGAACTGGACTGTCGATAGAAGCTACAACGTTCAGAATGACAGGTGGCTTGCCGAGGAGAGAGAGGAGGTCCCTGCGGTCTTCACCACAAAGTTCCCGGCCTCCGTGATGACCCTGGGTGTCATCTGCAGCACCGGTGAGGTGATGCCTCCCTTCTTCTTCAGTCCCAAGGAAAGGGTCAACGCGGAGAGGTATTGCGATGTCATGGAAGAGGTTGTCATCCCTGGATGAAGGATAAGGCCGCTGGGAGGGAGTTCATCTTCCAACAAGACTCACATCGCCCTCAGGACCACCAATCTCTTCAACTCTCACGGCATCACATTCTGGGATCGGAACACCTGGCCCTCCAACTCGCCCGATCTCCATCCGTGTGACTACTACTGGTAGGGGAAGTTGGAGAGGGAGGTGTTCAAGGTCAGCCACAACAGCATCGAAGCCCTGAAGAGCTCCATTACGAGGGAGTGGAATGCTGTCGATCCCGCGGAAGTCATTAGGGCATGCAAGTCTTTAAGGGGCAGGATGGAGAAGATGGTGGCTGCTGAGGGAGGGTATATTGAATAAATGTCTTGTTTAATACCATATATAGCTTGCCATATTGTCAAATAAACTCCAAATGCCCTTTTTATCAGGCTGGTTGAAGTTTAAAACAGTTCCAATTTATCATGTACACCCTGTATATTAGCCAGTATTGAAATCGAAGATGACCTATCATTTAAAAAAAAAAATTACAATCGTGCTTCATTAAATAACAGCTTAGTGGCACATTGCATTCATTCGAAGTATAAATAAGCTCTGTAACAGAAGTCCTCAATATTGCATCGTTTCTTGGATCTCAAGATCAATTAACGGACAAAGAGGAGTATGCCAGCATCTGTGAACAACTTTATCAGTTCTCAAACTCGGCAGAAATGGACAAATTCCAATCCTCTAAACTAGATTTCATCTTAGAGCAAATGCTTTCAAAGCATCAAAAGGTCGGAAATATTCTCCAGGTCTTCGCTCTGTTGCTCTATTGTGGCAAAATACAAGCTCTTGTCTTTATGAGCAAATTTATAATTACAACATCTTGACACTTCCATCCCCAAGATACCTGAAGACAATATCGAGTGCTATCACAGTTAATACGGGACTGCCTGAATCCACTCTTACATACCACAAATCAAGGATACGAGGCTTAAAAAGTAGAGAAAAGTATGTGACACTGATTATAGATTAAATTTACTCTGCTCAAAGAGTGGAGTTTGTCCGAGGCAAGTTTTTTGGACACAAAACAGTCGAGCCACAAAAATGGTTCTCACCTTCATGGTTAAATCAACTGCTAGAAAATATATGGATGTAGTTGCCCTTGTTCCCGTTCTTATTCACACAATACAATCCCATAATGCAAAATCTATGGGATATTGGTTTCATAGTTGTTACCCTGTCAGTTGACAATCACTCAGTCAATAGAAAATTCTAAACCCAGTATCTTTGTAGACAGGAGCTCCAAACATCGATTTCTCATCCACAAGATAAAACTAAACGTGTCTTCCTCCTTATCGGTGCAGTTCCTAACTTTAGAAATAGATACAATTGCTTTCAAAAGAAGGATTATTTTTGTGCTCCAATATCCCGGGATCGCCATATTTACGCCCTAACTTCGCTCATATTAGAGAAATTAATCTGCCTCTCAAGTAAGACAAGCTCATAAACTCTCCCTCAAAACTTTGGATCCTTCATCGATCGAGAAGACTAATGTAAAACTTGCAGATTCAATATTCCATGAATCCACCATTGGTGCTCTAAAATTATACTCCGACACTAAACCTGAACTTAGGGAAACGGACGAGTTCATTGAGTTTGTACGAGCCCATTGGAATATTCTTAATATAAAAACACCTCATGTTGGACATCAAAAGAGAGATAAACTTAGGGAGGCTATTTCTAAGTCCAACATGAGAGCTGTATGGTTCCTACGAGAGTTTGCAATGTTTTTAGACAAATGGAGGAAAAGTGGATCCAGGGCTTAAGTGAGGAAACATTTCTCGCGACAAAGCAAACATCATTGGTGGTTGCAGACCTATCGGAATATCTCCTGGAAACCGGTGAATTTGAATACATTTTACTGGATTTGCTTCAGTCTGATCCACTAGAAAGAAGATTTGGATGGTATAGACAATTGAGTGGGGGAAACTACTTTATTAGTGTTTGCCAAATTCTCGAGGCCGAAAAAAAAATACGCGTCCTATCACTGGCGAAACTTTCTAACATGGATTTTTCTCAAATTAAAGAACTCATTTGCGAAGATAGTATGTCTCATCCTGAATTAATATTAAGTGAGTGGAAGCCTCGTGAATTGGAGATCATTGGACCTTCTGGTGAGAGTAACGCATTGTTCTTTGTTGCAGGATACGTTGCGTTTTCTCTCTAGAAAACTATCAAGTGTAATTATTACAGAACATGCTTATCTTTGACAAATATCCCTTTAAACAATAAGGTCACTTTTGAAGCAGAGTCGGAACAAGAAAAAATAGAATTAGCTAAATTCATTGAAATTATGAGTATAGGAAGTTTATCAACTCCCTCTGACATACTCTTTCTCACTTGTATGTATTTTATTCTTTTTTTGATTTTATAACAGAACATGAAGAAGAAAAAAAACAATTAATGGATTCTTCGAACCCAAGAGTTTCAAATCCTAAAACTTTCGTTAAAAAAATGACTGATAGCTCAGAAATGGCAATTGAGATTATTTTAAATAACATTTAATAAGAGAAATTGTAAACAAGACTCGATTGTTATGGCTGGAAGAATGGAATGGTGAACAAAGTTGCCACCAAACAAAATTCTTCTTGCCTGATCTGAAACAAAGATGGAAGTTACACACACACACGAGAATTTCAATTAAGAATATTGTAAGTTTTGTGTCTGGCCATATTCGTATGAAAAAACATCTAAAGGAAATGGGATTGGCGGATGAGGACTCTTGTAGGCTTTGTGGAGAGGAACGAGAGTCTCCCATTCACCTTGTCAACAGCTGTGATGCCCTTGCTGGTGTAAGGAGGAACCTTACCGAGGATCGCGGGGACTATCGTTGGAGTAAGGGTGATGTTTCCCACTTCATCAGGGCTTTCATCAACACGCGCCAGTTCGTGGATGTCTTCTTAATGCCCAAATTCTTCAATGATTTTTTAACAATAGTTATAATTTAATTGATACGAGTATATGTACTTTAAAACGTCTTTAGTATGTATTATAGTATCTTATTTTAGATTGTTGTTTGTTCACCGTTTGTATGTAAATGAAATATACCCCACCTTTAAGGTATATGCCTAACGGGTTGCTGTATTAAATTGCAGTTTCCGTTACCCCAGTTTCCGTTACTCCTGGGGGGAAAATTGAAAAAAAAATGTGATGAGGGTCATAATGTCATGAGCTAAAATTTGATTGCTAGACTAAACGATAATATTTTATCAATGTAGAAAAAGGTTTTCCACTGAGAAAAATGCTATCAATAGAAAAATTACCAAGGTACAATCATTAACATAATTTTTAAATTTTATATTGACCCCCCGTGATTTTTTATCTAGAATTACTTGTTCGTATTCTTTTTGAGAGAAAAAATATTTAATAGTTATATGTATTTATTTATTTTTGAAATATATAATCTATAAAATAACATCTATTTAGTGTATTACTTTGTATGTATTTGAAGCACAGTATTTTCTTTCATCCTTATATTGCAATAGTATTATAGGTAGAGGGAGCGTAGGCCATCGTTTGTACAGTGCGCTTTTCTCTTTCATTTCCAGATAGTTCAGTATTCCTTGGTATAATACATCGTCTTTTACTCATGACTGCTGTATAAACATCAATTCAGAGCTAAAAATGGAGCCCTCTCTCTTAAACCTTGATCAAAGGAAGCAATGGCATTCTTTAAAATAGGGGACTGGTCAAAACTATTCGGTTGAGTAGATATCATGGACACGAACAGAGCTGAAACTGAGGCAGAATGTTCTAGAATGACGTAGTGAGAAAATATTCAAGCGTTCCGTTAAAAGAGGAGAATATGAGCTTGGAATAAAAACGTGCTTGTGTACCACATCGAACTATATTTCAAACACCATGTTATGATATATATTTGTAAGTACATAAATTATATTCAATGAAGGCCATTATAAAATGCAGAGATCTGGCAAGAACTTTAAACCACTTTCATCCCTGGTTGACTCATTACACATCTATCTAGTATCAGTAGAAGATTTCACTGAGTCTCTCTATCTATCGATACTTTCAATGTTCATTTTTGAATAGCATTTTGTTTAATACTTAAGATGGGGTTAAAATTCCTTTTGAAAGATATTATTATTAGCTTCTTATTATGCTACAAAGGAACATTCTTTGAAGGCTGTCCAGTAATATTGTTAAGGATAAGAAAATTGGTGTTTTTAATTAGATTGGTTGAAAGAAAAGTACAGATAATAATAATAATAATAATAAACAGTTGGTATTATGCTACAAAAGTATCACTTCCCTCACAGCTGTTGAGGAGTGAAAATCAATTCAAGGAAAAATCATCCTTCAAAATTATAATGATCTCTTCTTTAGAACCCTTGATCCAGGTTATTTCCAAATCCAAAGGTATTAATCCTTAAAGCTTTCCTCATAAATTGATACGAATAAAACGAAAGTATTAGCTTAGAAATAAGTTTTTTTATAATCAAATGCTAAAGCTATTTTATTATGGAGAATAACTTTTGTATATATATATACCCTCTTGTTTTATGAGTTACCTTTTTAACAAGACTAGAGAAACTCCCACTACTCTCGTCGAAACTGATTTTTTCTTTTAGTAAGAAGCTTAATTGTCCCCTCGTTTCCCACTAGTTATCAAGGCTTCTTCTCAAATAATAATAAAATATTTATCATTCTGTATTGTGGCATTTTTTTGTGTCAATTGTCGTATTGCAATCAACAGCTGGTTTTTTTCCTATATCCGGTTGTCCAAAGTGTAAATGATACCCTTTTTACAACTATAAAGTGATGTCATCTTCTCCCATATTTTATAAATATATATCTATCTCTAGTTTTCTTTCGTCTTCCCCTCTACAAGCTTATAATAATGTTGATAACAATAACAAAGACTAAGCAAATGTTGTGCCCTTCGGCACTCAATGTTCTATATAATTTAATATACTTGAATAAATCATTTAAGGTCAGGACATCACCAACCCTGACAATAACGGGAACCTTCTTCTCCACATTCATACATAACTACTACACATTGTGGACATCCATTTAACTTTTCTTCCTCTAAGAAAAGAGATTCGTTATATAATGACTACAAAACATAAAAAACAACAAGAACACATTGAAGGACATTTCAAATAAATCAACAGATATCAAGTAATAATGTCATTGTTTGATAGAGACTATATATATATATATATATGTCCTTGAAGATAACTTAACTCAAGACACATTTGACTTGATGTTTATAAGAAATATCATTATTTGTGATGGGGCTTCAAAGAAGTTGTATTTTGTTTGTTTCCTTAGAACTCCTCCAAATAATTGTCTCTATCAAATAAATTATGACTCCCTTTGACTTGTATCAAATCGTTTTCCATTTTATGTATATATTCTTTTCAACTTCTCAGAAAGATGTTTTTTTTTCCTCATCAAACAAAAGAATTGAGTCACACAATGTAGTTAGAGCTCTCTTCCCTTTGTTTAGAAACGCTGAATATTTGTATTATTAGTCAGCTCTTTGCGCCAATGACTATCTAAGGAACAATATTGTATCACTGTTTGTTAATAAATCAATTAAGACCAATAGAGTATAATTTATTTTGACTAGAGATTGCGAATCTTGTTTCGTTATTGTGCCATAGAGAAATGGTGTCAGGAAGTCCTGTATAACAATTAAGTGTTTTGTTTTTGTTGGTAGAACTGATAGATTTTTTAAGTAGTCAGTTTGTGTAGTCCAGATAATTTATTTAGATTTTTGATCTCACTGTATTTTTATAGAAAGATTGAATTTTTAAAAAATAGAAATATGATAGTTATTTATGTTATTTGGGAAATAAAAATCTCCATTCTAAATCCTTGGTATCGTACCTTCTTTGGCAGGATAATTGTTCCAAGTATAAATATTTCTGAGGAACTTTGACTAATTATATGTAAGTAGTCTAAATATCTTCTACTTCATGAACTTCATATAAAAGCAGATACTAAGTACTCGTAATATACTATAATAATCGTTTTTTATTACACACTGTTGTATATTCAAATTTTAGAAAAATTAATAATACTATTTTTCGGGGGGATAAAATATATGATTTTATGAATATATAGTTTCAATAAGAGTTTAGTCAGACTAATTGATCTTCTTTATATAAGTTGGTTTAATCATGTTGAACTATAGATGAATATAATAAATGATGAGTTGATATTACGAAGTAAGGCATTACTGTATTTTGCGCATTAAACTTTTTAAGTTAAAATACAATAAATAAGCTAAAATCAATTCTCCATGAAAAAAACCTTAGGGCTTCTAGAATAAACGAACTTGGATTGTGGATCATTGGCCCTCAACGACCCCAAAATATTATTCGTTATACGTACAAGCAAATAACTTTTATGTTTTTGTCAAACACATTTTTCTCCTAGAAAACTACATTGTGGTGCATCAGAAATCAAATTTTTAAGTTTTAAATTAAAAGTACTTAAAATATGTAAAATTCCCATATAGGTATATCATTTAAAGGAAAAGAATGGAATTTTATGATTATTAAACATCTATTGCCATTACGTAAGAGGCAAATCTTCTGGACCCTTACAAAAGTTGCTGGAAATTATCCCTTCCAGCCTGAAGACAGAACAATGTACACTTCAGGACATTTTTACAAACGTTTTTGATAGTCTCCTGGCTATATCTTCAACAAAGGTTTGGACACATTGTATGAGACTCTCCATGGAAGCGGGTTCTCCAAATTAACTCGAGTTTATGCTGCAGCCAAGGAGCGGAAGTTCAAAGGGTTGAGATCTGAGCTAGCCAGAGATTTTTCGTCCTTCATTTAGAAATTGTAAAGTACAATGTGGTGGAACGCCGTCTTGCATTCAACAAAGTAAAAAACGAGTTGCAGAATGGTGCAGCCTGGACCATGTTATTATGTTATAGAGCAACCTGAGGTATTAAACATCATTAACCGACGACAAATGACCATCATCGTCAAGGAATGCATAAACGATTGGAATAATGGCAACGAAGTTCCTTACCTTAATTACCTCAACATCCTTTCTATCATTTGTTTCGCAGATATTTCGAGGATTCATTTGTCCACACTTCGTCATAGTTTCGATGTGGTTTTTGTTAGTGGCAAAAATACTTCTAACCAGTAGAAATGATTCTATCGACAATGTTGGATGATAGCTGCAGAATCCACTGACAAAACTGCCTTGTTTGCGCTTTGTGGACGTCAGGTAATGGTTGAACTGAAGAGTAATGATAAAACGGAATCGAAGACCTTGTCCAACGACGTTGTTTTGGTGAGTGAAATTTGCTGAGAAGCTTTTCTGAGTGAGCAACTGAGGGTTTCTTCAAAGGAATACTTCACCTCCTAAATCACTGCTTCTGGTCATTTATATAATTTATTTTCATACGTTTTTTCTTGTGGATGAAATAAGAATCATTGAAATGATCAAGTACTCTTGTGAACTGGATCAGCTGGTGAGATTACGCGCCTTTCCAGGCTTCCACTGGTATTGAAAGGAAGTATAAGTCTCAGCGTTCTGTGGAAGGAGAAGATGTTTGACTAAACTGCAGGTTGATCCATTTCTCTAGATCAGAAAACATTTTTCATGTTAAAGATGGTTGAAAATCAATGCAAAACTTTATATATTGATAAAAATTCCTCTCTTTATGAACAAAATGACGTATGCATAATACAATTTGAATTGTTTTAAGTACTTTTCATTTGCAGTTTAGAATTACATTTCTGATGGAACACACTGTATATGCAATGAGCTATCATGCCAAAGTGGCATACATACAAACACACACACACACACATATATATATATATATATTTATAAAGAATGTATCACAATCGTACAGACGAGAATATTATCATTACTTCACCACTGATCTTGGAGGACATGGAAGGCCTAATCTATTACAGCGAGGATTTTACTCCCGCAATGAGTCAAGAAAATATCCCAAAGACATACATATATTTATGATTGCATACACAGAGAATATTTTTTTTGATATTGTATGTGTTGTTATAGGCCTGGGAGTGTCCACACGCATAGTTATTTTGTATCTACTCAGCATGTGAGGCATTTCCAGTGTCTTTTAACCCTTAAAAAGATCTTGTAGAGAAAACAAATGCTCTATCAAACAAGATTTATAATATTATTGTTATTCGCGCACCGAAACCCCAATTTTTGTTGTAGAATCATCCAAACTATTAACCTCCATGCTCAGTTCCACAAGTGACTTTAGTGTGATACCCAATATAGAGTGTATATTAATCCATCTGCAAATATATTTAAAAATGAGAATCTGAGGTCTCAACATGTGTCAAAAGATGAAGTCATCTTGTGAACTCTTATCTCTTCTCCTTTTGTTCCTTCTTTTCCCCGCCGTCGCCAGAGGGAAGTCGGACATTGTTTCCTCTAAATTGGAAAAATACCTCTCATCTTATGGCTATCTACCCTCATCCAGGGACGACGGACCTTTCGCTGTTAAACCACTCCGAACAGAGACTCAAATCCGTAGTGCCATTCGCAATTGCAGTATTTTGCAGGGCTTAAAGCCACTGGACGAGTAGACAGGGAAACAATGAAGCTACTCTCTAAGCCTCGATGCGGCGTCAGCGATATTTCCCATTCAGATTTTCGTAATAAAAGAAGTCTAAGAAGGTAATTCAAATATTGGAAACTTTAAGCTCTTTCAATCATTTAAATTTTTGCGCCATTAGCGTTTCATTTATTGATTTTATTTCTTGGAACAGAGTTCAATCCTACAATTGTTTCACAAGCCATATATTTTGTATAGGAATGAAATGTTTAATGTATTTTTGTTTTTGGTCAGCTTTCCTCGTTTAAAATCATGTCTTATTCATTAAACATTCGTTCACTAACACCGTGTTTGATTTTATCTCCAGTTGAAATGCCTTTGTGTTAAAACATGGGCAAAAAATGTTTTTGGGAATATATATGCGTTAATTTAGTGAGACCACTGATTTCATTTTGAAGTTCCGTTCTTTTAACTTAAAACACTACATAGATGCCATTATGGTAGTTCAAGCAAACTACCCAACAAACATATTTTATACTAAAAGTTCTATTAATGTTCATATACGCATCTACTTAAACCTTTAGGTGTATGAACTGAAATGAAAAATTAATGAACCATTCCTTTTAGTTGATAACTCATTTTTTCAATGTCTTATCGTAAGAGTAGTGATCCATTATTGACAGATATGAAACAAAATTATGTTTTGAGTATATGGTAAGACATTCCTCTATTTAATTATAAATATTTGTCTCAATGTGTTATGTTTTGTACATATCTTTACTCTATTATTTCATTGACGGGCTGGGATCCCTTGTATATCTTTACTCTCCACTTTTGACTATTATCTGTGCATTGATCTCAGTCTGGAAATATACCTCTCTCTCTATACTACTCCATGATTTTCATCATTTCCTTGGGCAACGAGTCGGGATATTAATATTTATTCATCTTTAAGTAGAAATACAAAACACAAAAGATTCGGAAAGGACATTGATTTAGGCACATAAAGTATTTTAAAGAATTAAATATATGAGTTGAAGTTCACAACTCAACAGCAAAGAGTGAAGATATGTTATATTTCATTTTATCAATGGTATTTTATTATTATTAACGCTTCTTTTCTTTCAAGCTATCACGTACGAGAAAAAACTCTCTGTTTGGCATCCTTAGATATATTTTGAAAAAAGGACTGCTGGGCATTATAAGGTATATTAAAAAAGATATTTTATTATTATATTTTTTGAGGACTTGAAATGTCTCTCTTAGAAGACGATTAATAAAATAATTACATTTGAATTGCACTTTATATACGGACATAACCTGGCAATGTTTATTATTCATTTGCTTTGGCATATCATTGATTCATTTAAATTACTTTTCAATTCCCCTTTTGTATGCCCCTCTATATAATGAGATGCAGAGTCCTTACATTAAATCCCATTTTACTCATTGAATAACGTCTTAATATTTACTTATGCCTGTACATATATCCTATTGACAATTTAGAATTAAATTGATTTTCTTCCCTCCTGTATTTAAAAAATACCTTTTCGAGTTGACTTATTTTGAATGTTGATGTCTAAATATAAATAAAACTTTACCATAAACTTTGTTTTCCATTTCAAAAGCCAGGTCTTTATACGGAAAGGAAAAACACACCCTTTAGAAAATATTAATGCCTTTATAAATATATACGGAATAAAATTGCTTTTACATATCAAACCCGAAAACACTTTCACAACCATTGAAGATTGTTGAAGACTTGTCAAAAACTTTTTTCCTGATTCTATTCTTAAACAAACTAAGATCCTTTTGGAGCTCCTTCATTCGGATGTTTTTAAAAATACGATTGGACGTGCGTTATTTTTTTTTGCACCAGCACTTATATCCAAGAGTAACACTATAACCAAGGGTTTAATATGGTTTTTTTTCTGTAGATTTTGAGATATTGGTTTCATTCCAATTAGAAACAAGACACAAAAAATAATTCTTCAACGACACACGATAAAACTGTTTCTTTTTCAAAGAGCATCCAGAGATCAAGGACCATTTACTACGGAAGTGTCCAGGCTTATAAGACACATACGAAGCTGTACGCGGTATTGTCGAAGAACGATTTCATACAACTGTAAGTGTTTATTGTAGATTCTTTTACTACCAAATACGACGCCGTCATTACAAAGATCCAATTCATCGTTCATAAAATACGCATTGTTAAGGATGCCAACTTATCAGGAATTTTACCAATTACAGTTTATATCCCAAAACCTTGTTAAATTTATAGAATTACTCAAATGTTTTTATAATTTTCTGTCTTTTTACATTAATTTAAAAAAAATTAATTTAATGTATTTGTTTTATCTTTTAAGAACAAAGAATTGAACTTTTTGTATAAGATGATTTTTTTGATAATTATTCCCATTGAGCCAAAGAAAATATGTTATCTAGGATTTATGAAAATCAAAATATCCCAGCACATAGATATTTATTTCATAGCTCTAATTTATTTGTTTATATTTCAAAGGAAATACTGATAGCATAACTATGTCCATTCATTGAACATTGAAAAGCGCGACAAAAAAGTACTTTAAGGCGTAATTATAGTCCTTTGAACCAAATTTATGTTTTAATTTTCAAAAATTACGCACTTTACATGAATTCGTTCAATTATAAAATAGATTAATTGATTGTCCCTTGTCTTGAGGCACTATATGTTGCATGTTTTCTTTTATTAGTTGAAACAAGATGATAAGTTTTTGGTTTAAATTGTAATATTCTCATACAAATAATAAAATGACTCAAGTCTTTATTGTAAATTCATAGCTAAAAATGAAGCTGTCCCTCCGCTTAAGGTAATATTATAGCACTTTTTTTTGCCTATATGGTTCGATAGAATTGCATCCGCCAGGATATAAATAAATATTATAGCATTAAAATTAGTCTATCGAACCTATGATCAATGTAGCATCTATCGTTGAAGCAAAGCAGTGAGTAATGACTAAGGATACCTTACTGGGACTGTGTTCTCTATAGAGGTGTAAATAATAATAATAATAACTAGAGGCATATATACACTCAGAGAGTGCAAACTCCACCGTCACGGGGTCCTTATGAGCCTTCCGCGGCCGATTTTTCACGACTGGGGCGGCGTAGAGGGACGGGGGAGGGTTCCCCTCGACGGAAATTCCGAGAGGAAGACGCTCCCAGCCCCCGATTTCACAGCACAGCGACATCTATTGGCAGAGTAGGTTAACTTGAAATATTTGTTAGTATTTAGCTCATTTTGCATATTAATTCTGCACTCAGAGATGCCAAAATTTAATCACTTGTTCCTTTTAGCATTTCCAACAACTCCACAAAGTTTCATCCGAATCCGTTCCATACTTTTTGAGTTATCCTGCTGACAAAACAAACCAACAAACTAAAAAAACCAACAAACCAACGCCAGTGAAAACAATACCTCCTTCGGCGGAGGTAATAATATATAAGCTGTATGGGAAGACGTGACACTTCTTCTTTTTGCTCATGTTTGATGTGATGCCACCATCAATTCATAGCAAATCCACTCAATCTACGGACCTTAATTCACGTAGACAACTATAATTCTTCGTTGAATGCAGCTGAAGCATCAATTTTGTCGTATATCATATTATATATTTTAATTAAATGAAGCTGCTCATCGCCCTTAAAGTAAAGACGAATGTTGTTTTGTTGTAATGTCATGACGATAAATAAATCTTAATTTACTTACGAAAAGACGATATAAAAGGGAATTTAACAATCAGAAAAATAGTGTTTATGGTTGGGTTTGTTGATATAACTAAGCAATGACATATAGTCTAAAGAAGATTTATTCATAAGATTCCAGTCATTATTATGCGAAATACGTTTTAGACTCTATGTTGTCACACTCATAACATAGCTCTTGTAAAAGAATAATTGTAATATTTTGCTCATTTTTTCATCTCTCGAAATACATAATATGTGACCCCCTATTATGCAAGTCAGTGTTGATTATATCAAATAATTGAACGGTTTTATTACCTCGCCGAAGGAGGTATTGTTTTCACTGCCGTTTGTTGGTTTGTTTGTTTGTTTGTCAGCAGGATAACTCAAAAAGTACTAAACGGATTCCAATGAAACTTTGTGGAGTTGTTGGAAATGCTAAAAGGAACAAGTGATTAAATTCTGGCATCTCTAAGTGCTTTTTAATATGCAAAATGAGCTAAATACTACTACTAATAATAATGAAATGGGGTCTCTATTCAGGGAGTAGGAAAGAACAAACGCTTAAAAAAATATCAATTGACGTAATATTGTTCATTATCAGCTAAGGACTACGTCACTGGGTGCTTAAAACTTCTTTCTCTTCCCGTCTTCCTCTTAATATAATATTAAATAAAATATAACGCTAATATTAAGAGCATGATGGAGAAAAGAAAGGAGTTTAAAACATCCAGTGACGTATTTATGAATTGACTAATAAATAGTATGACGTCAATGGATATTTTTTAGGATGGCTCTCTCCTCACTCATTATTCACCAAACACACCTACTTATGTAGACATATATGATTGGATTGTAATTCTGTTAAGTGATTCATTAGGTGGGGATCGGCGGAGGTTTGCACTCTCTGAGTGTATATATGCCTCTAGTTTTGTTTTAAAATTGAAATCTAATTGCTTCAACTTTTTAAAACTTTTAGACAGGGACTTTTGTTGGGTACACTAGAAATAGTGGTTAATTATTCATATAGTTAACCTATTTTTCTTCGGTTCTGAACCACAAAACTAAACTAGAGGCATGTATACACTCAGAGAGTGCAAAACCTCCGCCGTCACGGGGTCCTTATGAGCCTTTCGAGGCGGATTTTTCACGACTGGGGCGCGCGTAGAGGGACGGGGGAGGGTTCCCCTCGACGGAAATTTCAAGAGGAAGACTCTCCCGGCACCCGATTTTACAACACAGCGACATCTATTGGCAGAGTAGGCTAACTTGAAATATTTATTGTATTTAGCTCGTTTTGCATCTAATTCTGCACAGAGATGCCAAAATTTAATCACTTGTTCCTTTTGGCATTTTCAACGACTCCACAAAATTTCATCCGAATCCGTTCTGTACTTTTTGAGTTATCCTGCTGACAAACCAACAAACAAACACCAGTGAAAACAATACCTCCTTCGGCAGAGGTAACTAGAGGCATGTATACAATCAGAGAGTGCAAACCTCCGCCGTCACGGGGTCCTTATGAGCCCTTCCGAGGCTGTTTTTTCACGACTGGGGCGGCGTAGAGGGACGGGGAGGGTTCCCCTCGACGGAAATTTCAAGAGGAAGACTCTCCCGGTACCCAATTTCACAGCACAGCGACATCTTTTGGAAGAGTAGGCTAACTTGAAATATTTATTAGTATTTAGCTCATTTTGCATCTCAAAAGAAGCACTCAGAGATGCTAGAATTTAATCACTTGTTCCTTTTGGCATTTCCAACAGCTCCACAAGTTTCATCCGAATCCGTTAGGCTCCAGGACTTTTGTTAGACAGCCATTTCTTAGACGGACATTCTTAGGGACAGGACACTTCTTAGACAGCCATACTTAGACGGACACTTCTTAGACACGGAACTTCTTAGACACGGACACTTCTTAGACAGGGACATTTCTTAGAAACCCATTAAAAAATGTACTCACAATTTAAATAGGCCCTCGGGTTCCACCGAACACGAGCGGGGTGTTTTGGGGTTAAAAATCCCCCGCCAATGGGATCTCGGGTTCGCCGAACACAATCGGGGTGTTTTGGGGTTAAAAATCCCCCGCCAATGGGACCTCGTGTTCCTCCAAACTAATCGGGGTGTTTTGGGGCTACATATCCCTCGCCAATGCCAATGGGCCCTTGGGTTCCACCAAACCTAATCGGGGTGTTTGGGGTTACAAATCCCCCGCCAATGGGCCCTCGGTTCCGCCGAATACACTCGGGGTTGTTTGGGATTAAAAAAATCCACCGCAAATGGGCCCTCACGTTCCGCCGAACACAATCGGGGTGTTTTGGTGTTACTAATCCCCCGCCAATGGGACCTCGGGTTCCGCCGAACACAATTGGGGTGTTTTAGGGTTACAAATCCCCCGCCAATGGGACCTCGGGTTCTGCCAAACCTAATCGGGGTGTTTTGCGGTTACATATCCCCGCCAATGAGCCCTTGGGTTCCACCAAACCTAATTGGGGTGTTTTGGGGTTACAAACCCACCGCCAATGGGCCTTCGGGTTCTGCGAACACACTCGGGGTTTTTTGGGCTTACAAACCCACCGCCAATGGGATCTCGGGTTCTGCCGAACACACGCGGGGTGTTTTGGGGTTACAAATTCCCGCCAATGGGCCCTCAGGTTCCGCCGAAAACAATATGGTGTTTTGGGTTACAAATCCTCCGCCAATGGGCCCTCAGGTTCCGCCAAACACAATTGGGCTGTTTTCGAGTTACAAATCCCATAAGAAATGTCTCATAACATACCGCCAATGACCCCTAGATTTTTTATCTTGCGACTATGAGTGTTTTTAAACAAGCTCCAAACAAATATCGGGATATGCCAAGTGTATATACAACATATTGAGTTTTAAAACCTAATCCCACGTCAATTTCCCTAATTATACCTAATTCAAACCCACCGCTTAAAGAATCTGGGGTCTTATCTGTGTTATACATTATTTGGGTCTTTTAAGTATGGATGAATGATCAGTTGGATTTATTTACATGGGGTAATTAATTTTTAGCCGTTAATTATTAATAATTGTGACTGAGGAATCGAAAATTCTAATTGTGCAATTGATGCTGCTGGCATTCATTTATGTTGAACATTTTTGCGAATATGTGTTTTACTGCACTACCAATACAAGAGTATAATTGCCTAGCATAGCCTAAAAAAATAGTTTTCGTTTTCTTGTTTCTTTAAAATGGCTTTACGCTTGCCTTTCATGAGGAATAAATGAATATATTTTGTTTGTCACACATAACTTTATTTTATACATTTATACATTGTAAGTAATACGTTCAAGGCGTCCATTGGCGGAGGATTTGTAACCCAAAAACAGCTCGATTGTGTTTGGTGGAATCCGAGCGCCCATTGGCAGGGAACTTGTAACCCGAAAATATATAATTGTGTTCGGCGGAACGCGACGGCCCATTGGCGGGGGGTTTGTAACCCCAAAACACCCCGATTGGGCTTGGCGGAATCCAAGGGCCCATTGGCGGGGGATTTGTAACCCCAAAACACCCTGACTGTGTTCGGCGGAACCTGAGGGGCCCATTGGCGGTGGATTTGTAACCCCAAAAACACCGATTAGGTTTTGCAGAACCCAAGGGCCCAGTGGCGGAGGATTTGTAACCCAAAACACCCTTATTGTGTTCGGCGGAACCTGAGGGCCCATTGGCGGTGGATTTGTAACCCCAAAGCACCCCGATTGGGTTTGGTGGAACCCAAGGGCCCATTGGAGGGGGATTTGTAACCCCAAAACACCCCGATTGTGTTCGGCGGAACATGAGGGCCCATTGGCGGTGGATTTGTAACCCCAAAAAACCCCGATGTGTTCGGCGGAACGTGAGGGCCCATTGGCGGGGGTTTTTAACCCCAAAAACACCCCGAGTGTATTCGGCCGGAACCCGAGGGCCCATTGGCGGGGGATTTGTAACCCCAAAACACCCCAATTAGGTTTGGTGGAACCCAAGGGCCCATTGGCATTGGTGGGGGATATGTAACCCCCAAACACTCCCGATTAGGTTTGGTGGAACCCAAGGGCCCATTGGCGGGGGTTTTTTAACCCCAAAACACCCCGATTGTGTTTGGCGGAACCCGAGGGCCCATTGGTGGAGGATTTGTAATCCGAAACACCATGATTGTTTTCGGCAGAAACGAGGGGCCTATTTAATTGTGAGTACATTTTAATGGGTGTCTAAGAAATGTCCCTGTCTAAGAAGTGTCCGTGTCTAAGAAGTGTCCGTCTAAGTAATGGCTGTCTAAGAAGTGTCCGTGTCTAAGAAATGTCCGTCTAAGAAGTGTCCGTCTAAGAAATGGATGTCTAACAAAAGTCCGGTTCCCATCCGTTACGTACTTTTTGAGTTATCCTGCTGACAAACAAACCAACAAACCAACGCCAGTGAAAACAAACCTCCTTCGGCGGAGGTAAAAAACATCTTGAAATAGTTTACCGATTCTTATAATTACTTTTGGCATAGCAATTTTGTTCCACTTTCTGAATCACTTTTGGTTGTTTATATTTGGAATAAAAAGAAAATGGTTCCAAACAAGTGTTTTTTTAAGAGTTGAACACGCTTTAACGCACTGAGCTATCGCACTCTCAATGTTTGGGATGCAAGTTCGTATCCCGAAAGGGAAACGTCAAGTTTGGTGAACCTCATTGATAACATCCTAGATTCGATAGACTAATTTAGTGTTATAATGCTTATTTATATCCATAAGGATACAATTCTATCGAACCAAATAGGCAAAAAAAACAAAAAAAAAAAGGGTACTTATGTTTTATGAAACTGTTTGAAATATTCGAAGGTTGCTAAGACTAGTTCATCCAGCAAGTAATGCCTACGTTTTGTTAATACTAAATATATATATATTGTGATCCTTTATAGGCATGATTTAATCAACATTTGCGTAGGGCGTAACTGTAATTTTATGAGACCCGCCCAAGAATGTGCGACCCCATTTTTGCAAGTGCAAATATATTTACTCAAGAAACATAACAATTATTTATATTAATATAACATATAAGTACATGTATTATCCACACGATAAGGCGTACATAGAAGTCTTCATTTTTTTCTTCATAAGCTGACCATGCTCTTAATATATATATATATATATTATTTTTTTTTGAGTCACAACAGACTTTGGAATTACGGTAAGCAGCTGCCTACTCCATTTTCCCCTGTGCCCCTTATATAGTTTTAAAATATATCAATCTTTAAAGGTGCGAATTATACTACAAAAATATGGTACTCAATATGTAAAGATTGTTTCGTGACGAAATGACTATGTATTCCTTTTTTTTTTTTTTTTTTTTCCTTATTCAATCCATTCCTATTTAAATCAATAAACTTTAAAAACTGATTACCTCAAATATCATTTTTATTTAAATATACTTTCTGGTGCAGCCAATTCAAAAATTAATGCATTTACACATGCATGCATTTGGTATGTTATATTGCTAATAAGTGCATGTTTCTCACGGTAGAGTGAGAAATATGTCATTATATTATGAATAAACCTAACTTATTTTTTGAGGGAGTGAAATAAGAAAAACTTTTTATCCTACTAAGACTGCTCTTCAAAAGACAATCATTGATTGATATTCGATAAACGCAAAGGAAATGTTCAAATTCATGGAAGTGTTCATAAATCATATTGCTTAGTCAACCTACTGAACTTGAATAGAAGTATAGGAGGATTTGACGATAATCCAGAGAAACTTTAAATTAGACTGGACAACAAATTTCAAAGGTCTTTGATTCCGAAACCATTGTCTGCCAAGTTTTTTTTTAATATTTCAATGTTTGTTAATTTTTTCCGATTCAATTCATTCATTTGTTTGACTAACAAATGCATCAATATAATATGGGAACTTTGTCGTAGGTATCAATATGTATATAGCAAATAAAATTATATGGATTATCCAGCTATTTAGAACAGGGGTGCCTCACAAGTCGATGGCATACTTGTTCTAAGCAAGGAATTATGGGCTGTAGGAAAAATAAATAAGGAATTATAATTCCAATAATTCTTTATTGGAATTTTGGCCAATAAGGGATCCCTATTGGTCAAATCCCAAAAGGCCAATAGGGATTTGGCCTTTTGGAGTTAATACAATTTAAATAGTTGTAAAGGCTATTTTTGAGCTGCGCAATACGGTTCAGCATTTAAAAATTACCAGAAAAACTGACTGATTTGATCATAGGTCCAAGGTTGTTTGTTCTCATTTTCTCATATAAAATGAGATATAATATTATAGGGCTGGGCTGGTTTGTTCAATACACATCCAATTAGCCAAAAATTATGTGTAGTCGGTCTCTGTGATTTAGTTATATGGTGGTCGATGCTATTTGAAAAGTAGCATGCTGTTTTAGAATATATTGCATGCTCAAATAAAGAAAGCTCGGAAAATAGTTATTGTGTCACTATGTTTTCTATGTATCATTTCATCAAATAAAATTTTACGAATTACTTGTATTGTATATCTTTATGCTGATATTGCCTCTAAATTTATTTCTATGTGTCTTGAAATAGCCTTTCCCCCGAGACTTGAAAGTCTTTATCATTTGGCTCCACTCAGTTTAAAAATAATCATAATAGCAGTCATGAATTTTAGATTTAAATAATTATTTTTCGATCTTGACTTTTGTCTCGATTTCTAAAATTTGAATGATACCTCTGAGCAGTCAATTGAATATGTAACGTTGGATTTCTTGGCGTCTTGGTAAGGTCTCAGTGACTTCATGAGGACGTGAATAAGTAGTTCAGCAAAAAAGTTACTCAGTCAAACCTAGGATCTTTTTCGATGAAGTCGATCCATATTGAGCTTCCCATTTCGAGAGGAATCGAACTTGCACCCTCGATATTGTAAAGTTTTTTCTTGTTGCTTATTTGCTTGAGGGAATTGCATCCTTGTGTATAAGCATTAAAGCGTTAAAATTAGTACATCGAACCTAAAATATTTTCAAATGAGGTTGATATTTTCGTTCGCCTCTCGGGATATTTTTAATATGCTCCCAACATGTTTTCCGCTGGTTTTTGAATAAAGAGAAATGTTGATACATATCGATTGGCGAAATCGATTTGTTGTATAAAACTAATGTTGTTTTATATTTTTAACCTAATATTTGTTTCAGTTACTTATTCTTACTCAAGGAAATTCCAATTAACTTCCTCATAATTCTTATGAATTGCCCCCATCCCTTGATTATGCAACTGCAATTCTCATAATTATAGACCTCCTCAAATTTAATTTGCTATTACCAAATATTTATTGATATTTGTACACAATACTTATTATTATAAGCCCAAATCAAAGCAAAATGAATTTATATAACTAGAAATGATATTTAATTGATTGCTTGCTATGGGCAAAACGAAAAGAAAAATATATTCCATGACTAAGTTTTCAAGACTCATACTGACGTAACAATTTTTTATTATAAAACATAATTAAGCTTCTTTTATTTTTAATGAATATCTCAACAAGATCATAATAACTTTGGTTTTAATTAACTTTTTAAGAGTATTATTTGTCATTTTCTCATCCAATATCTGATGAGTTTGTCATTCTATGACGGTTCCTTTCGGAGGCAGTAAATCAGGACAAGACTATTAGACTTATTACAATTAATGGTTGTAGACTGCCATATTATATTTTTGGCTTTAGAGATTGTCATATTGTAGACAGAAAATGACATAAAAGCATATCAAATGCTATAAGACAAGCAGTTTATTTGGATCGGTCTATGTCATTGGATAATTTTCTGATGACAAACCTTTGGTGTATAAAAGCTAAATGCCCTTCTATAATTATTTCCTTCTTCATGCCGTTTCATAAAAGAAGTGATATGATAATTAATAAATAGTGTAAAACTTCCAAATAATATTGCAGTATAATTCATTATTCATTTAACATGAAAGTGAAAGCAGTCATTTTATAATGACATTTTGATACTTGTTGTAACGTCATAATAAACCAAAAGGGAAAATATTTATTACTCAGTACATTTTTGAAACAAAACAATTGAGACGATTGCTTCATTTTGGGTTATTTTTCATGAACGAAGTAAATGTGGACAGTAATAGAGACATTGCCGATGACTTCATAGATTATATATATATATATATCATTAAGAGTAATGAGCAACAGGATTTTACCGGTAAATAATTTATGGGAATGAATCCTCTCCTAATGCATTTTTAAAAAATGCTCCCCAATAAATTTATATTTATTTCAAATGCAAGAGTGAATCTATGCGTGATAGGGGCATGTTCTTTGTAGAATATTAATGGATGAATGGACAGTTTCTAATAAATATTCTGTCATGCCAGAATAATTTTAGGCCTTTGCACTTCTATTATATTAATATACTTTTATTTCTTAGAGCAATGGAGAAACATATTTTTTCAAGAGCTGAATTAGTCTTGGTTGTTGCAACACAATAAGTAAAAAAAAACTTGTTTAATGTTTTGACTGTCCTACACCTATTTTAGTTGAATACTTCCCAAGTTGTAAAACTGTTGCCCTTAAGGACAGCTTTATTTCGTTCTTCAGATGCTCATATATATTGATATATAAATGAAGGAACTACTAAATTTAAATATTGTGGATTACATATGAGTTTTTCATTAATCCACTTTCGTAAACGATCAAGTTTTCGTTTTACAAAAAGTTTGCAGAATTTTAGAGACTCAAGGAATAAATATTTTTCTAGCGGAACTTAATATTGTAGTCATAAGTCAAAGCTATAAAACCATTGCCCATTCACTTCTCTTTCGTTGGATGTTGAATATGTAGATTAAAGGAAAATCTAAATTTGGAACATCTCAATTTTTCAATAGTAGCTATATAATTTACACCATATCATTTAACATTTCTAACAATTTGGCATATGAATGTCTAATTAACAGAGCTCCGACTATCTATTAATTTACGTTATTTCAGAGTAATACAGGCAGTAGATTTCTTCTACCGATACAATATTTTTTACTTTTACAAAACTACCGAAAACTGCACTATTTCTGTCGATCGGCAAGGATAAATTTAAAAGTGGGAGCGATTTTTTTCTCCGAGTGTCAGTTCCTCAAAACTGAATTTGATCTCTTCCCCCCTTTCTGGATACATTTTTAGAATTTTGAGACCCATCGGAAAATTTAATTTAAAAAATCTACCAATTAGACATTATTAGCTGAAAACTACCGATTAGATACAACTTCCTGAAAACTTCCAAGTCTGGTGCTAGATTTTGACAATCTCTGCAAACAAAGATTAATTTATAGTGTTCATATTGAATTTT
Source organism: Caligus rogercresseyi (assembly GCA_013387185.1). Classification (NCBI taxonomy): domain Eukaryota; kingdom Metazoa; phylum Arthropoda; class Copepoda; order Siphonostomatoida; family Caligidae; genus Caligus; species Caligus rogercresseyi. The sequence continues at coordinate 30,721,592 of CP045890.1, forward strand.
GGAGCATACTTTGTAAAATATTATGGATATATTTTCCCCATTCAGTTTTCATACAAAATAAAGCTTTCCTTTTACCCATTAACTTACAATATTCTTCGTGCTATGTATGTACAAGGCGAAATCCTCCATTATTTCTAAGAATGTTCCCAATGCGTTTTATACGTGACAAGTGACTAATGGAAGCAATAATATAGGCATATTGTAGCTAGCTTCTACATTTATATTCTTTCGTTAATGCTTCCTTGGAGATGAAAGAGAGTATTCTATAATAAAAGGATAAAAGCTGATATTAATAATTATATATGGATTTATAACATAAATCAATGGCATTTATGTTCACAATATTTTTGTATGTTTTCAATTTTCATTCAAAATTACAATAGAAGTGGAAATATATAGACTGCTTACCATATGTATATAGAGGAGGAGAAATTGAAGGTCGTCTCTGAAAAATATTCAAATAACTAGAGGCATATATACACTCAGAGAGTGCAAACCTCCGCCGTCACGGGGTCCTTATGAGCCTTCCGAGGCGGATTTTTCACGACTGGGACGGCGTAGAGGGACGGGGAGGGTTCCTCTCGACGTAAATTTGAGAGGAAGACGCTCCGGCACCCGATTTCACAGCACAGCGACATCTATTGGCAGAGTAGGCTAACTTGAAATATTTATTAGTATTTAGCTCGTTTTGCATCTTAATTCTGCACTCATAGATGCCAAAATTTTATCACTTGTTCCTTTTGACATTTCCAACACTCCACAAAGTTTCATCCGAATCCGTTCTGTACTTTTTGAGTTATCTGCTGACAAACAACCAACTAACAAACTAACAAATCACAAACCAACGCCAGTGAAAACAATACCTCCTTCGGCGGAGATAATGAATACTTGAGTCCCTTAGTAGAAAAAGTTAAAGTTCAGTCAACATGCTATAATACTTTACTCATAACAAAGCTTTGGAGATTCTCTTCATCGCTTTGATCCCATACAGTATTTCTTTCTTCTTATAAGCAGTATATATATATATATATAGTTAATTAATCAATAACTTAATATTTCTTTTCGTATAATATAATCTAAAGTCTTAGATTGTCTATGTAACTTAATGTTTTTTGTTATAGTATAAATTTTGCCACGAGTAAGATTTAATTCCCTAAGCCATGTGATGGATTTCCTTTATGTCGTTATTTAGTAGAGTAAATATCATCAAAGAGATAACTTCCAACGCAAACCCGTTAATGAGATGAGTTTGCTCAGTTTAATATTGTATTTATATCTGATGTATTTATAATTAACTATTGATTGTATTTCATCAGAATCCACAATAAATATAATGACTTCATCATTTTTCTTTAATTGGAAATATTAGATATTATTATAGGTATTTATTGTTACAGAGAACCTATGTATTGTCTCTATCTAAGGAGGGAAACAGGAAATGCATTGTATTGCAGATAAGGTTACTTTAAATGGCCATTTTCAAAAAAGTATATCTTTAGGAAGTTTAATCTTAATTCCTAAAGTTGGCAAGACCCCAGATTAATAGGAAATCTTAGGCCATTAACCATGCTAAACACATGTTATAAAATTCATAGTGGAATACTGGCTAAGAGATTAAAAGCATATTTATCTGATATCATCAATATATCACAAAAAGGTTTTGTCCCGGGGCGAAGAATGGAGGACGTTGTAAGAGGTATTAAAGACTCAATTTCACAAGCGAAACAAGCAGGCAGGAATGTCGGTGTTTTGGGATTAGACTTCAAAAAAGCATTTGACAGTATATCGCACGATTGGATATTTAAGAGTCTAAAAAATCATGGTGTTGGGGTTAATTTTATAAGAATGGTAACAACGAGTCTCTCAATGAATTTTACCTACTATGGATATGAAACAAATTTGTTTAAAATTGAAAGAGGTTGCCGCCAGGGAAATCCCATGTCACCAGCTTTATTTATTATTTGTCTAAATTATTTAATTGAAAAATAAATTCTTGCCCTTCTATTAAAGGAGTAAATATCGGGAATGCTGAAACTAAAGTTGAAGCGTTTGCTGATGACATGAATATAATTTTCTCTGGAAGTGAAGATGATATTCGTAGCTCATTTAAAAAGACATTAGATATATTAGATGATTTTAGAAAACTTTCAGGACTAGGGATAAATTTTAATAAAACAACTTTTATGACAGATTTGAAACTTAATTTTAATATCAATGAAATTAAGGAGACAAATATAATGAAAGTCCTTGGTACATTTTTAACATTAAATGAAAACGATAGCATAGAAAATTTTAAACTTTTAGAGCATATTTTTAAAAAACATACTGCAAAGTACACAAATATGTTGAAGAAAGATGTCTCAACAAGGATTTTTATATGGAATTGTCTCATTTTACCTCGAGCAACACATGTTTTAAGACTTGTTCCTGTCTCCGAAGTGCTTGTAAAAAAGTAGATGAGATCTGTGAAAAGTTTTTATTTCCTAATGAACGCCCAAAAATGATATCATGGAAAAGGATCAAAACACCTAAACGTTTGGGAGGGTTAGGTTTTTTAGAATTATTAGCTTTTTGGAAAGTGCTTATTTTTAAATGGTTTGTGAGGATAATGGAGAGAGGATCAGTGTGGTCATCAATAATGGAGGATGTATATTTTAAGAGAGAGGGACTCACATTAGATAATGAGGAAGGCAAAGGGCCATATAGGCTAATTAGTCTGTCTAAAGAAATAAGTCCTTTTTGGAGTAATAATAGCCAAATAAATGAGGAGTTTTCGGGGAAACTTCTGGCAAAAATGAAGTGGCAGGAACCAGTTTTAGGTAATTATAGGTTGGAGTTTTTAAAAAACACATCGATAAAAAGAAATTGCAGTGTTTGGGGGATGTTTTTAACGATAAAATGGATTTTACCCAAAATGAAATTTTAGAAAGAAAAACTGTAATAAGTAAAATTAATTTTAAGAAAAGAAAAATTGGTCCACATATTAGTTTTTATAATTTTATTAAGCTTAGTAATAACGCGGAGTTTCGTAACACTTTAATTGATGAGAAGACCCGAAACTATTATTTATACCAAATTGAAAGAAGGAAAAATGAATATGACATAGATGCACCAGTAATAAATATCATAAAGGGCCTACAATCTCCTAAGTTAAGTTTTCCTCTCTTTTGGTTTAAATATAGAGTTATTTCAAACACTTTATCTTTAGGATATATATATGGAAGAACTAAAGAGGAAAGATTTTTTTTTTTGTAAGGAAGCACGGGAAACGATCAGACATTTCTTGCTAGAGTGTCCGCATATTGTGAGGATGTTGGATGATTTAAAATATTTTTTCGATATTCATTTTAATTTACAAATGAGATCTAAAGAGTTTGTCTTCTTTTATATCGGCCCCTATCAAGACGAAGTTAATTTCATTACAACAAAAATTCAGTTTTATGTATATAAATTTAGAACAAATAAAGTCTCCCCCCCTAATGATTTTTTAAGAATAATTGAAGCTATTTATAAAGGTATGTCTATTGGATAAAATGTTTTAGTTGTTATGTTTTGTTAATAAAGTTGTACATTGTACAAAAAAAAAAAAAAAAAAAAAAAAACTACTTGCACTAGCTCCCCCTAACTTAATTTTTTTTTTTTCGGTTAAAAACATTTTATTCGGTGACTGCAAAATTTTATACAGTGTAAAATAAAATACACTAAAATTATATACAGAAACAGAGTAAAACTATTCAGGGCAGTTGCGAAAATACATAAATGAACATTGTAGTTCATATTTACTGCCCTGAAGAATAACCTTATATAAAAGGACAAATCATTTATTGGTTTGGTTTAAAAAAGCACGATGTCTTCTTAAAATCCTTTTGATGGTGCTGATGTAGAGCTTTGATCTTTCAGGGACATATTTAATTATATCGCCAGCCCACTTCCACGTTGGCGCTCCTACATCCGGGATTTTGATTGAGAGAGCAGCGTAGCGAGCTGAAGCACCAATCATGATGGCCTTAGGTCTTCTTCGACTACATAGGCATTTGTCGTTATTTTTAGTGCTAATAAAGATTTTATATTTTGTAATGTACATTGAATTGCTTTGTGACTAGGGGGGGTATTTTTAAAAATTTATTATTTCCAAAGAGAATGAGAGCTTTTAAAATATTCGGAGATATATCGCCGTTTTGACACATGTTCAGTTTTAAAAATCTTTTAATTATTTGAAGAATGGGACAATCGGCAAATGCATGTAAGATATTATTTAATAAAAATCCACAATTCATACAAGGATTCTGAAATTTAATGAGCATCCCTGAAATTTGTAATTGAGCTGTAAATTTAGAACCATCAGCAATCCCATTAGTTGATTGTAAAATTATTTTACTCCATGAAGAGGGAAGGTTAAGCAAACTTAAGTAGGACTCTGATATAGATCTCGCTCCATCATAACTCTTCCTACCACATTCAATTTTAAAAACCATGGCTTGGAAGGGCACATAAAACTAAGTGAACGTTTAAGAGGAAACTTGAACCTTGCCACGTTAAAACTTGAATTCACAACCAAATCGTGGGCAGTAAAAATCGCTTGTGTTAAGGCGTTCGCTCTAAAATGACAGGATCACCAAATCTTTTTATAAAAGGTTTTTTGTCTTTATTTTGGTATAAAATATCTATTGTCGTGTCCGATTGAACTGAGGGTTCCAACTTCCATAAAATTCTCTGAATTGAAGCTAAAAATGGCGAAAAGTTTTCCAAGTCCTGATTAGTTAAAAAAGTACCCATGTATAACCAATTGTAAATTGCGAAGACGTAAAATATTTTCTCCAGTCCCTGTTATAAAATACACCCATTTTCTGCACGATTCTTAGATAATATTTGGCAAAATTCAATAAGAAGACAAAGTCCACCTCCTACATAGGTTTTGGGACGCTTCAATGAGGGAAGATATGTTTTGTAAAAAAGAGTCCCCAGCCAACAATCTTCTTCTTTAAGTGCTAATTCAGCAAGAGATGGGATGGATGTGGCTCTATACAAAACGAATGGAACCACACGAGAATTATAAAGGTCGACTCTTTTTTATTAAGGTCGACTCTTTAATGTTCCATAGGTTTATGTAATATATCCATTGTACCTAGTTTGTATATATTTTCAAAGATATATTATTATGATTATCATAAATTTCCAATTCAGGATAAATGTTAGAAGAAAAAAATATAATTTATTTTAGAAAGAAAAACATATAATTTATTTAGTTCTATGGATTTTACTGTGGGGATTAAATTTTCTAGTTTTTTGTCTATTGGGTTCGATAGAATAGCATCCGTATGAATAGCGATGCAACTAACGAAAGTAATGGTTATTTAGTTCCATATATTTACATGTAGACATCAGTTTTATAATGCTTAGTGATTATTTTATTTCAATAATACATTATAAAGGCTACTTTTGTGATTTGTGCTTTATAAATTGATATTTATTACACTTTCAAAATTAATGATTCTAGTTAGATCATCTCAATGCATATTATTTCAATACAATAATGTTCATTTTCTTTTGGACAGTTGGAATAAAATCAAAATAAAATGGATCGCACATATGGCGGATTCTTAAAACAAAAGTTATACGAAGTACCCTATGTAAAATACGTTCTTGCCAATGAAACAAATACAATAAATGTAAAGAAATATATACACTTGGAGAGTCCAAACCTCCGCCGTCACGGGGCCTTATGAGCTTCCGAGGCGGATTTTTCACGGACTGGGGGCGGGTAGAGAGAGGGGGACGGAATTTCCGAGAGGAAGACGAGCCCGGCACCGATTTCACAGCACAGCGACATCTATTGGCAGAATAGGCTAACTTGAAATATTTATAAGTATTTAGCTCATTTTGCATCTTAATTCTGCACTCAGAGATGCCAGAATTTAATCACTTGTTTCTTTGGCATTTCCAAACTCCACAAAGTTTCATCCGAATCCGTTTCGTACTTTTTGAGTTATCTTGCTGACAAACAAACCAACCTACAAACCAACGCCAGTGAAAAACTAGAGGCATATATACACTCCGAGAGTGTGTACCTCCGCCGATCCCCACAACATTCCCTTCAAACATTATCCCTTTCACACGCCCGATTTTCTATCTCTAATCATTGTTTCCTCCTGTTAGCTCATTTGCATATTAAAAAAACACTCAGAGACGGGAAGAGGAAGAAGTTTAAGCTACGTCACTGGGTTAACATAGTCCTGAGCTGATATATGAACAATAATACGTCAATGAATATTTTTTTAGCGTTTGTTCTTTCCTACTCCTGAATAGAGACCCCATTTCATTTAGTATTTTGCTCATTTTGCATATTAAAAAAGCACTTAGAGATGCCAAAATTTAATCACTTGTTCCTTTTGGCATTTCCACAACTCCACAAAGTTTCATTGAATCCGTTCAGTACTTTTTGAGTTATCCTGCTGACAAACAAACCAACAAAACGCCAGTGAAAACAATACCTCCTTCGGCGGAGGTAAATATACCTTATTCACAATGAAGGAATCGTAAACATGCTCATAATAATAATAATGACAATGTGAAATTTATAATTTTAAACAACGAGAGCCACATTTTGATGGGCATTAAAGGATAAAATTGTGCGTTGTTTTTTTATCCTTTTAATATAAACTGCAAATGACACTTTCTAGCCAGACTCATACTCTTAATATATTACTTGCATATATTTAAACAAAAGGATATCTTGGTTCAAAGTTTAGATAGAAGAATTATAAATATCTTGTCAAAAACGTGAGAAACATTAGTTCTTGACACTGTATTTGGAGAGAATGTGTGTTTTTTAGGAAACAAGTTTGCAATATTGAATATAGTACATATACACAAAGGTTCAATTGCTGCTTAATTAATATTCTATAATGATCAACTCCTTTGTGCTATAATGAATTACTTAACTTTGGGTCCACTATATCAGTCTTCTTCCCACTTTTATTGTATGTCATTAAATTATTATATGCACTCTGTTACACTTATGTCCTTATTTTTTTTTGTTCCAAGTAGAAAATATGTTAATATACAATTTTCCATAAAAATATGGCACAATATTTTTGCTCAAGGACATATTACTTTATGCGTTCAAATATATAAAGAAACGTTATTGGGTGTTTTTTGCAGTAAGGTCTTTATTTAGTTATATAAAAAAGAAGCCAATAGCATGGTAGGACGCTTGAAGTTTTACGACAACATTAAATATGATAGTTTAAAATATCTTTCTAATAAAAGAACCCAATATCTTCAAAAAAATATAAAATGAAGCTAAAATAAGCATTATATTTATACAGGAAGGTTACAGCATCTATCATAATACAAAAAAAAATAAAATAAAACCATTGGAATACAGATTTTATGTATTGCTTTAAATTGATTTATAAAAAAGTCAATACAAAGCAATACAATTCTTTTTTCGCCTATATGGTTCGATAGAATTGCATCGGACAGGATATAATTCAGCATTTTAGCATTAAAATCAGTCTATCGAACCTATGATCTAATCAATTATGTAGACCAAAATTGGCCATCCCCTCTAGGGATTCGAACCTGCGCCCCCAACATTGAGAGTTGAACACGCCTTAACACACTTATCTATCGCACTATTCTTACATAAAAGAAAAAACGTACAAGAAACTTGAAAATATTATAAACTAGAGGCATATATACACTCAGAGAGTGCAATCCACCGCCGTCACGGGGTCCTTATGAGCCTTCCGAGGCGGATTTTTCACGACTGGGGCGGCGTAGAGAGACGGGGGAGGGTTCCCTCGAGGGAAATTCCGAGAGGAAGACGCTCCCGGCACCCGATTTCACAGCACAGCGACATCTATTGGCAGAGTAGGCTAACTTGAAATATTTAATAGTATTTAGCTAATTCTGCATCTTATTTCTGCACTCAGAGATGCCAAAATTTAATCACTTGTTCCTTGTGGCATTTCCAACAACTCCACAAAGTTTCATCCGAATCCGTTCTGTACTTTTTGAGTTATCCTGCTGACAAACAACCAACAACTAAAAACCAACAAACTAACAAACCAACGCCAGTACTATAAAGTACTATCCCCCTCATCAGCCCGACACTCCAGAATGCTAAAACGTATAATAAGTTATTATAACGAAAACACTAAGGACACGGAGAACTAATAGCTTATGGACTTTAAATCGGATTATTATCTTCGTTTTTAATTATGTATGCGTATTATCTGTCTTGTTCATTAACTTGGTATTTTAAATTCGTTACATCATTGTTACAGAATTCATTAGGGTACGAATTTAGGTCTTTAAATGGGAAACTAATTATAAACTAGAATGTTTATTTATGTTTTATTGTAAGAAGCACAATTTTCCTATTTTACTATTTATTTAAGTATGTTACTTTTTGTCACTTAGATAAATAAAGGCCTTGATGATGAGGGGAAAAAAAATAATCACTTGTTCCTTTTTGGCATTTCCAACAACTCCACAAAGTTTCATCCGAATCCGTTCCGTACTTTTTGAGTTATCCTCCTGACAAACCAACAAACAAACAAGCCAACCAACCAACAAACCAACGCCAGTGAAAACAATACCACCTTCGGCGGAGATAATAAATGCCTACCGTAATATATTGGGTATAAAAATAGATATGAGAACATTTATACAATTGAGGGCCTCTGTTGCATAGTTTTCCTATTTTCAATATATAAATATATATATATAACATAAAAATCAATGTATGTCGTCACACAAATATATTGTCAATCATTTTGATTCCAAATAACATACATACATGTGTCACACACTCCCAAAGCCATCTTTTATGACTCCTTCAACGACACCATTCATTGTCATCGTGATGTATCAACATATTCCAATACTTGATTCAAAAGTTAAAAGTACAATAAATAAATGTGGGCATACATGAGTGATTCCTTAACTTACTAGAGGTTTTTTAGATGCCTATGAATAAGGATAGTGAAAACGTATTCCTTTTTGCAACGGTATTGTTTGAAAGAAAAGAAGAGAGGATAATAATAAAAACAGTTGGTATTTATCTACAAAGTATAACTTCACGACTCGCGGCTGTTGAGAAAAAAAATATATTCAGAAATTATAAAATCATCCTTAAAATACTAATTGTATCTTATTCATGGACCTACATCAATGACGTCATTGTCGAATCCTCTGAATGGAGTCCTCCTATTTCACCAATAAGAATAAAACAACTTCTTATACAGCATCAATTTTGTTGATGTATAATATATGTAAATACTAGTTTATTTATAAAAAGGTACAAGGGAGAAAAGTTCACAGGGGCACAAGGCGACAACTATGACTACTCCTCCAGGAAGGCCACTCCCAAGAGCCAACAACAAAAAACCCCTCAAGACATCAACAACAGACGAGGAGGCAACAACAAAAGGAAAATAAGAAAAAAGGGTTTTAGGCCTCTTGGCCTCGATCCTCGATTTATTTTGTTTGAGTTTTGTTGTACTCGTTTGTATTTATTTATATTGTGTCATTATAGTTTATTATTTATTTGGTGTGTGTTTTTAAGTTATGTTAGTACACGTTTTTATGAATAGAGGTTGGGTCTTTTATAGGTAATCTAATTTTAAACTATAATGTGTATTTATGTACCATGTAGATAATTTTACCTATATTTTATTTATTATTGTATATTTTATAGTACAATTATAATAAAGACCTTTAAAAAAAAAGGTGTATTCAACTAAAATTAAAAAAGGTCCAAATTGCTGAAGCAAAGATTCGAAACATTTGATTGGCTGAGTGGTATACTGTGGGATACCTTTACCTGCATGTAATCGGTCAGATAATCAAGTATTGAGAAGACTAGAAAATATGCGTAGGTTTAACTCGATGCATCCCGTTAAAAAAATTAATTTCTAAATCATTGAATGGTTAAGTAATGGCAAAGGGCGGATTGAGAGTTTGTCCTCCGACCATTGTAACAATAGATTTGTGATGACGTAAGCGTTTAAAATATCATTACAAATTGTTATTCTTCCCACTTGCCGGTGTGACATGATTAAAAATCACCGGCAAGCGAAAAGTCAGTCCTTTTGGCAATATAGAAGTACTTTGTTTTTCTATATACCTTAAAAACGAGTTAATAAAAAAAATATGGGGAAACAGCGTCCAGAGAACAAAATGAGACACAAAACTCTGTCTGTTAACAAACACCTCATCCATCATTGGTAGAAAATGGAGATGCTGCCGAGGATACTTCTTGTCGCCGAGAAACCAATTCTTGGGAGAGGATGACCTCCATTAATCCATCGGCATAAAGGATCCCTTGCACGGTCGTGATGATATGGTCAATTTGGAGGGTCATATGATGTAGATATTGAGAGGACACTCTGTTCACCTTTTGGATTTATTTTTCCACCACACGAACGAGAGGGAGGATTGGGTGACAAATATATAAGAAATGGAATAAAGTCTCCGGTGCCTTTTTGTACAATGATTGTTCCTCAGAAGTAGCCTTAGTGTTTTGTTTGTGTATTGCGAGGATGTTGCCAACTTGTACCTCAACCCTTTTTTTTCTCGAGTCAGTGTTTGGGCTTCTATATCTATCTCCAGCGACAGTACATCATTTTATTAAATTCTTTTGACTCTGTCTATTCTTACAATATGTTTCTTCTTTATGTGTCTTCCAAATTTAATGTGTCTATTATGTAATGTTCTATATTAAGACGAACATATTTGATCTTTTTGATCTATGAGACGTGTTAAATACAGTTGCGCAGAGTGTTTTTGTGAAGTCATGTCAAAGCATAGCTATGCATTTTATATATTTCGACGCGGGTAACAAGTCAATAACCCTTCAATTTAACATGTGATCGTTATGCTTGACAGAATTCTACAATATTGATTGAGGAATTAAGAGTAAATGATATGAGTAGTACTTAATTAGTGAAACTTATTTGATTATGTATATAGTCAATCATAATCCTCAGCTTTTTAAAACGATATTTTTTGTCATTGTTTATTATTTATAGGTTATGAAGGTTGAAAGTCCACAGGGTTAGGTTTAACATTTGTAAGATAATACTAAAAAATGATAAATAACCTCATATTTAAATTCTCTTACATGCCATTCACATCCACTTTCTACCACCTACTTAGTTTAAGTAGGTGATTTCTTACAATGTATAATAAAAATGTATTTTTAAGCATTACTTTTAATAATTTAAAAAGTCTAAATATGCAAAAGGATCTTAAACTTCAACACACTTATTCGAATTCATATTATGATCGAATTTATATTTGAGTATATATATTTTATATCTTCCGTATTTGCTTGTTTGAATAAATCACCGATTTCTTTTTAGAGTTAAACGTCTGGGAAATATTCAAGGCGAAAGATGGTCTACTCATGATCTAACCTGGAACCTAAAGCCCCTTCGCTCTAAAGAAGACTCCAGCGGCATCGAGCCGGGAGTTATTCGTCGCGAAATATCAACGGCCCTAGGCCTCTGGTCCGCGGATTCGTCTCTCCGCTTCAAAGAGATTCACGGAGAAGACAAAGCCGACATAGAGATCAGCTTTGAGAGACTCAATCACAAAGACGGCTATCCCTTCGATGGTCCCGGGTCTGTTCTTGCTCACGCCTTTTTTCCGGGAAACTCTAGAGGGGGTGACATCCACTTTGATGCTGAGGAGACTTGGACTTCCAAGCGTGCAAGTCATTTGTCACGGGACGGGGTGGCGAGCATTTATGGGGTGGCACTACATGAGATTGGACACTCCTTGGGGCTATCACATTCCCCAAAGGAGAACTCTATCATGTTTCCATGGTACTCAGAGTCGGAAAAGCTGAATGAGCTTCCTCTGCCAGATAGAGAGGCCATACAGGAAGTCTATGGGAAGCCGAGGCGTGGATATAGAGATGAAACGCTTGAATCTACACGAAGAAATACATACAGGACCACCACAGCCAGGACGACAACCACCAGAAGACCATATCCAAGGACCACCATAACGACTACTCCAGGTCAGTTACATTAAATATATTCAAAGATAAAAAGAAAAGTAAAACGATACATTTCAAAACATATGCCCTGTGAACATGGATATAAATGTTGAACGTTGAATGCCAATATTAGAGTTAGTTTAAAAAAAGTTGTTTAGTGTATTTTCATATTTTTAATATTATTCGTTATTTAGAATATTACTTGCTAGTTGGTCAAATTAGATCAATATAAATACGAATACAATATAATGAATGTATAGAATAAATGTTTGACATTTAATTGGCTATTTTAATCATTTGTTTAAGCCCAAGCTTTTATCCTGGCAAGTTTCTTAGAATGGAGCTTTTTTGGTTTAATAAACTAAATTATATATATCCTTGTAATTCAAATGAATTTTTACCCTTAGAACATTACAACCAACTTGCAACTTAATTTTTATGGCAGAATAGTTCAATTTCTAAGCTCATTCGGATGAACTTATTAAAATATTAGGATATCCTTGCACAATTGAACTGTATTTAGTCAAAAGACAATTTTATTTTATGTCTGAAGAAAGTCAAATTTAAATCAAACTTCTTCTTATCTATGACATAACAAATAATAAGATCAAAGAAGTTCAATCTTATAAAATGATTGAAAAACGATTATAAGGAAACGTTTATTAACCTATTGTGATTGTCAGAGAATGAAACCTAAATAATTATTCTCCAATTTTGACTTTTAATATAAAGGTCATATTTTTCATAGAAAAATTGTTAAATTACATTTTGAGGAACATCAAACGCTCTACATTTGCACTTCGCAGTCAAATTGAGATCATACAGTCTTAATGGCGGTCGTATTAGTTTTAGGGGAGACGGGGACAATTACACCAGGGGACAGTTGCAACAGGGCCCTTTTGTCCAATCACGATTAAGCTAGAGTGATGACACTCACACTGCACATGTTCAGTAGAGTTCCCTCCATTGCAGAGAAAAAGGAGTACTACTAAAGCACTACTTCTGGAGTTATTTTAAAAAACTGTTTTTGAGGTAAGAAAGTATTTCTTTCTTGAGTTTTGTTTATGTAATGGTGTTGTCACTGTTTTTGTGATTAGTTTAAAACTTATCTGCTCGAGACAAGTTATATGTTGACCTAAGCTAATACAGTTAGCATGAATCAAGGTCTCCTTGTTTAGCTAGCAAGGTTTTATCATGACTGACCTTTCGGGGGACAGTTGCAACAACTGTTGCAATGTGTTATTGGCAGTTTTATAATTGAAAAAAGATGCATTTTTTATTAAACTAAATAAAAGAGAATTTTCTCACAAACACTTCTGTACTTCCTGTGACACCAAAGACTTTTGTATTTTTAATTAATTTTAACATTTCACTTGAGGGCTTTTTAAGCTAGCTAGATATGTTATTGGCATATGATCACAGCTGATAGATAAATACACAGTAACATTATGATAGCATACATTTTTTAAATAATAAACATTTAATTAGCACTGGAAATACCTATGCATACATGCTGCAACCGTCCCCATACTGTGTTGCAACTGTCCCCGGGTATGGGGTCAGGTGCAACATCTGACTCCTTACATTCAAATACAAATGTGAAGAAAGTACTATATATAATAATATTTCAACTGTTTTGACTATTAACAGACACATGTAAGTTTATTGTATTAAAATTTGGTTTGTCTAAACCAATCATCTCTGAGTTATTGAGTTTTTTTTTTGGGGGGGGGGGGGGGGGGGCGTATGAACATATAAATTAAGGAGTCGTGACTTTATAAGGTTGAGAACCACTGGTTTAGGCTGTATGAAGAACGTAAATGAATCGCTTCGTTATTTATAAACAAAGGAGTGGATTCCCTATAAGCATATCGTGGATGTGCAATCAGCTGTTAATTTACAAGCACAACTATCATCTTGGCAATATTCTTCGGGTAGTAAATAAATACATTATTGATCATATATATTGAAATGTGTTTATCCATTAAATGCAATATTTATTTATACTATAACAGTTTTGCATACAATACTTCTCGATTAAATAAAAAAACCTCAAAACATATGTAGTCGAGACAACTATAATTGATTATCTAATTGTATAAAACAAAAAAAAATAAAATAGCTGAAGAGAATGTAGCAAAAATATCGATTTCATCTGAGCTTGAAGAGACGGAATGATACAAATGAAATACATACATGAGTTGATATGAATGATATGATATTATGTATGCGTTTCGATGATTTTCGATGATCTTTGGGACCTCAAGATCTTGTTCAAATATCGTTATCCACTAAAATTATTTTTGTCATCGACGAGGATCGTTTGAAATGAATGTTGAATTCTTCATCCATATGAAAAAGACCGTCGAAATATTTTAGCAATGTACATAATTATTTCGAATTCTTCCTTTCATAATTTTTTCCTGTACCATTATTTCATTTTCCTAGCTCACTATGTTTTACTAATTTCCTATTCATATTCTTTTATTTTCCCTAGCTGTTCGCATCAACAAATGCAATAGCAGCTTTGATGCCATCGCCGTGATTCGTTCAGAGATATGGGCCTTTACAGGGAGATACTTTTGGCGTATCCATGACGAAGACAACGCCCCAGAAGAGCCCACAGACATATCATCCTTTTGGTATACTCTGCCTCAGGACATTCAGGGCATTGATGCTCTCTATGAAAGAGAGGATCATCGAATCCTCATGTTTATTGGGCCACATTATTATGTGCTGAGGGGAAATACGAAACTAGAGGCAGGACCCCTGCCTCTGAGTGATCTTGGACTTCCACGAGACATAAAAAAAGTCGACGGAGCCTTTCGCTGGGGATGGAACTCAAAGACGTTCTTCTTCTCAGGTGAGTGAAGTAAGCGTTAAAGTAAAGTAGCACAACAAGAAATGTAAACAAAAAAAAATGGACAAACCGTATGTTATTTTTTTAACATAGGTGCCGCTTATCCATTTAACATTCATTCAAATGTTAAAATGGATAAGCGGCACCTATTGTTAAAAAAATAAACGACGGTTGTGTCCATTTTTTTTGTTTACATTGTTATTATTTTGAACAGCTGCTTCATCAACACCCTCTAGCGCATATAAAGAAACTACGGTTGATCCATCTCCTTTTTGAAAAAAGAAGGGTTTTGTCCTGGTAGCGTCACTTTACTTTAACGCTTTAAGTGAAAGGATAAAACTTCAATCATGATATAATGCTCCAGATTGGAGATAACAAACGTGTAACTTATTGAAACGACATTGGTTGAAAGAAGAGGAGAGTCTACAAACAAATCCCTGTGCATTAGTAATAAACATAAACCCTAAGTTTGAGGTGCAACATCAGTTTGGAGAGAAGAATATATCATAAATTAATTAAAACTATGCGCATACTCATAAAAAATTATGTCTCTCATATCGGTCGATAAATAATTATCATTTTGATTATTAGACGTAGAAAAAGATAGGAGTTAGCAACTGAAAAAAATTTTAATGGTGAGTAAGAGAAAGCTGCCTTTTTGTTATCCATATATAAATTTGTTATAGAGTGTTCAACTCTCAACCGCTGTGAGAACAGATTCATCTCCCGGGAGGGAAACGGTCTGTTTTGATCAACGTTATTGAAAATATATGTTTTAATATACATTTTTTTTAATGGGTCGTTTATGTAACATTAGTGCAGAAGTAACAATACTATATGTATAAAATATGACTATATTGGGGTATATAAATGTAAATAAAACTTTTACTTTAATTTAACTATTTTAAGCATGACAATCACATCAATAACACATAGATGGTATTTATGTACTAATGAGTAGAGCTCAATCAAACTACATAAACAACGAAAAAGCACCTACTTTTAAAAGACTCCTAATAAGAATTATTGTTTTTAACCACGAAGGATACACATTTTCTTTATTTCAAACTATTCATTTATGTCGGTTTCCTCCAGTAACAAAGAAAATAAAGTGAAAGAACCTGCTTCAAATTATTATTTTTGCCATTTTTTTGTTTGTTGCCTTTATGGTTCGTTAGAATTGCATCCGATTGGATATAAATAAGCATTATAGCATTAAAAGTGACTCGAACCTAGGATCTTGCCAATTATATTTTTATTCCATGAGGACTAATCGAACAACGTTTTCACTTTTCAGGGAATCAATACTGGCGCTTCGACGATGATGTAGCCCGAGTGAATTGGACTATCCTCGTAATATTACCAAAGTCTGGACTGAGTTCCCTCTCATATAGACTCAGTTTTCACCGCTCAAAACGGGAAAACATACTTTTTCAAGGACGGCCTCTATTTTCAATTCAATGACCATGCCATGAAGGTAGAAGCCACTCTTCCCATTTCTTCATTTTGGAAAGACTGTCGAGAAAAGAATGAGAAATTTGCATTATCCAATCCATTTACGGCACCCTCGAATCTAATCGAATCCAAGGGTTCCCTTCACCATTGTACCTATTTTCTTAGTATGTTTTATCCCTTACTTGCCATGTTTGCTTTGAAGTAATCCATTTATTTTGTTATATTTTATTTTAAGTCTAACCCCACGTAGAAAAACCCTATTGTTTAACAATAATTTTTGTGATATTTTCAACTGCCCATTAGAAAATTTGTTATTACGTTTTTGTGTTATGATAATAAGTTAAAGTTTAATTTACTGTACTTAAAATGGAGTCTAAAATATATAAGAAAAAGATATATCCTGATTACAGGGGGACCACCTTGGTACTATCCATTATTATCTCAAACGAGCTATTTTTCAAAGGGGAGTAGATGCTAAGGTCTAAATTGGTGCTTTGGAGCCAGCTTTTAGAGGTTTGTTACTTAAAGTTGTTATCAGATAAAAGATTCGGACTTTGGGCATCTCCAAAAGTTTACGATAGGCTTATTGACTGATCGAAAAGGGCATTACGAGAAGTTGTTTGAAAATAATACACCTTCATTTATGGTTAAGTTGACATAATGAGTTCAATTCCTTTACTTCATTTACAGCTGATCTCCTTGGGCGCACGGTTGCAACGGAGCGCCACATAATGGCCGTCCTGCGCTCAAGTTCCGAGGACATTTTCAATCTTTTTGTTATTAAACAAAGCTCATAGGATATATAACCATTATCCATACAATTTTAATTTACTAACTGTTTCGTAATACAAGTACTCAAAGTTAGTCTAGACTCGCCTGCACACCCTGTATACTAAATATTTGATATTTAGCATTCATTTTTCTCCCAGTCTATAACTAAGATATAGTTTTAATAGTAAACACATCTTCAGTTATTATTCAAAATTGATTGAAGTAAAATTGAAATAAAATAAATATACTAAAATTAGCGTAAATATAAATTAAATAACTCAAGAACTTTATTTAAATATATAATAAATACAATTCATTTGATCTAAAGAGCACTGAAGGAAAGAGTTGACACCAACAAGATAAAAAAGAGTTACTTCTATTTATGTCCTACTCATTCAATAAAAGTTCTGCAGGCATTCAATCCTATAGTCAAGAAACAATATACATCTATTTATAATTGATTTCGTTTAATTAATTGATCAAAATAATGCATATGAATATAAATAAATACACAAGATTAAAAACAAACATTTTTATTTGAGCAACCCTTTACTTCTCCTTTTTTTTTTCTTTTTTACATCAACTGAACTCCGTTTAGTCTCTTCCAATTAATCCATTCATAACTGTCCAATGTTGAGCCAATCATACATGCAAGAAAAAATGTATTTATTTTTATGATATTATTATCGACTTTCTTTATAGTTTATCATTATGAGAAGTTGTTTTGATGGAGGACATCTTCTAGTATATCTAGACCTTTTATTTGGTCTAGAGCCATCCTTTTTCAGACCAATCATATATAGTAAATATTTACATAATAGTATTATCCACTTTTTTCTCATTGAAACATCTAAGAAAAGATATAACAATAATATAAAACCACAATAAATGTAGGAAGGCGAGCGGGCTTACTCCAAGAACACAATAAATCATCATGTTTTGTTTTGAACTTGAAGCTCCACGTATCTTATTAATGCGAAAGCATGACAGTGTTTATATTCCAAAGGCTTAAGAAAAATATTTATTTATGGTGCGAAGTAGGCTTACCACTTCAACAAATGAAAAAAAACCATAAAAGAGATCTTCTAAGACCGGAAATTAAATATACAAAGGTACAATATTATATTTCTACACACGGTTGTTTGATGTTTGTGGTAAATAAATAAAAGTTATTTTAAGCTTATCTTATGGGTGGGAAATATTATGTCTTTGTTTATATGTTTCTAAGAAAAATATTGATACAGGTAATAGGTTTTTTATGGCTGGCAATATAGGGAATTACTTAATATATGTATGTCTATAAGGGATAACCCAAGTAATGCTACTTTATGAATAGGCAGTGATGCATAGGTAAAAAAAGAAGTATATGTAAATAAATCATTATTACTATACTTATTCCCAGATTAGTATAATTTGAAATAATATTACTATAGACATTCTTCAGGAGCAAGGTTTTTTGGGGGCTTTTTCTTGGCCGCAGGGGTTTATTTTCAGTATGTAGTATTGAAAAAATGACAATCACAAATACATAACGGTAAGCATCAAATCTCAAAATGGGTAACGTTAGAATTGTATAACACTAAATAACAATAATCAGTTCACAAAAAAACACACGACAGTAATGGGTTATAAATAAAATATTTTAGTTTCTTATGTATATACGGTTTAATAATTGTTGGAGTACTTTGGAATACAGGGAAGCGATGGACATCATTTCAGAGAGGTTGGCATCTTTGATTGTTATTTTTTAAATAACGTATTGACTTTTGTTAAAACTGCATCACATCTTGATTTGCGCGAGAAGGTGATGAAGTCTTCCTCTGATGGGTTTTCCTTGAAGTGATCCATGGTGATATCTTGAACGGCCCCATATGTTTCAATTAAAGACGGGCATTTCCACAGTATATGATCAGTAGTCTTATTTCACTATAAATGAATAGGTTTTTTTGTTTGTTTATTTGAGGGTAGGATCCCAGAGTACGAACTGAGGTCGAGTCTTTGATCCAAGGTGGAATCGAATTAACAAGCTTAGCCCGTACTCGAGAACACAAAAGCCCTTTAACTTTTTGTCTAACTCGGTAAGCCAACCAGGTTTCAGATGTTATAAATGATAATAATAGCTGGAATCTGCTTTTGCTCTGAAGAATGTTTAGCAGGGACTGTATTTTAGTCATAAAATAGAAACTAAAAACTTGCAAGATTTTTAAATTTTATATCAACATTATATTTTCAAATAAATATTCTACTCAATGCTAAAATGGTTTTACAATTTAAAAAATTCAGTAAGTAAACATGAAAATAAAATGTAAATGCCTAAGTAACATACGCTTAAAACAACTATCATTAAATAAAAAGTGATCTAAATTTTGATAAGGTAGCCAACACTAATTAAAATGTGAGATTACTCTTTAGTTTTCCTTGTGCTTAATATTGTCAACCACCTAGACTTTCTATGTTATAGAATCGATGTTTGGGCTCCCCGAGGAACATTCAGGCCCCAAAACAAACCAAAAAAGTACAGGAACCCTGGAAAAATGGGGAAAACCTTCAACTGCGGTCCAAGATTGCACTGCTTCGGTCGAAGCAGCATCAAAAAACGACCAAGATGACCACACCCTCCCTTACTTACGCAAATATCGCGGCGCCTGTGCGACGGCCCCCGTGCTGCAACCTCTCATACCTGTGGATCAAAACGTTGATGTCCTTCTTGGACAAATCGCCAGGCAAATGGCGGACCTGGCAGCAAGTCTCCAAGACTGAAGATCTGCACCTGGAACGTCGCAGGGCTCAGCGGCACCAAAGAGCTCCACCTCTCCTGCCTGCTCGACAGACAGGACATCGACGTGGCCGTAATCACCGAGACCGAAATGACCCCCTCGGTTGGCACCTTTAAAACAAATGGGTACGTCTCGTTTGGACCTCTTAGGGTTGGAAAGAGGAGGATAGTCACTCTCGTGAAGACCGACCTGGCAATGCGCTCCAAAACCAAGCTACGGCCGACCTCATGTCCTCGGATGTTCAAACGGTGTGGATTGAGCTTACCCTCCCCACTTACAGTGTTCTTGTCGGTGGCGTCTACAGGGAATAGAACTCTTCCGAGCCCAGATCTGTACTCACCGAGAGAGATAGCGTCGACATCATCCTTGACCAAGTTAAATCCGCGACTGGCACGTCAAAGCGTGTTCTCATTCTCGGAGACTTCAATCTCGACGCACTAAGGCACAATGACAGGAGCTACTTGCGGAAGAGCTTCCAGCAGATCCTTAATGATGGCATGAAGGACGCGAGCCTCGACTACGCGACCACGAGGGCCACCTGGAAGTTCTATGGTAAGTTTGATGGTGAGCACCGAACATCTTGCCTCGATCACGTCTACTCCGCCGGGTTAGACTGCGGTGTCAAGGTTCTAGAGGACGCCACTTCCGATCGCAAAATTATTGTCCCAAGTGAGAGGAGCGGGACCAGATCCATCAAACGACGGAACTTTAAAGCAATTCGGTAAATTGAACTAGAGTCCGCCCTTCAAAAACGGCCGTGGATGTCTATCTATATCATAGAGGCTGTCGAAAAAGTCAATCAATTCCTCCTTGATGGCATCACAGTTGCCCCTATCAAGACCATCAAAGTTAAGACGGGTAAGAATCTCTATCTAGCGCCGGACACGCTCAAGCTCATGAGAGAAAGAGAAAAAGCCACAGGTAGTGAATACCGGCGAATTCGTAACCAAGTCTCATCCATGATAAAACGCGATAGGGTGCGCTCGAATGTCAACAAGCTACACAAGAGCCGCAATGATCCCAAGGTCCTCTGGCGCCTCGCAAATGAGGCAATCGGCAAGTCAAGTACTCCCCTCCCAGCTCTATCGAGGTGAGTGGAATCCCCACGTTAAACAGTGCAGAGACGGCAACTGCGATGAATGAATTTTTCATAGACAAAGTAAAAAAAACTCCGGGAAGGCCTTCCTCCCTCGCAGCCCCCTTCGTTGTTGTGGCCAAATCGTCGGCACCATTCTCTTCTCATTTGCGGGGGCCAGAAAGCTTGCGAAGGTCATCAAAGGGATGAGGGCAACTGAGGCCCTGGGTGTCGACGGGATACCCGTCTCCGTTCTAAAGAAAGGCATTGAAGTGCTTGCCGGACCGATTGTTCATCTAGTGAATCGATCGCTGGCCTCAGGAACCGTTCCGACCGCACTCAAGATTTCGAATGTGCTACCCGTTTTCAAGGGCAAGGGCGAATCCACGGCTGACCCCGCATCGTACAGGCCAATCTGCATCCTCCCGGCTCTCTCCAAGGTCCTGGAGACCATTGTAAAATCCGACCTCGAGGACCACTTGGCCAAGACGGAGGCTCTTCCAAACACCCAATTTGGATTCAGGAAAGGCCGCTCAACCACGGCCGCGCTAGCCACTACACCTGCAAAGTGGCTGGAGGCCAAGCAGAGGGGAAAGGTTGTCGGGATCCTCGGATTTGACACCGTCAACCAGCTGCAGCTTTACCAAGGCTGGGGAAGCTTATGATTGCTGGTACACAGTTTAAGTGGTTCCATTCATACCTCACTGGCGGGTACCAGCGTGTGGTGTGGAACGGCATCGAATCTGAATTCTCACCAGTCGAGTACGGAGTGAGACAAGGCTCCATTCTGGGGCCCATTCTCTACCTTCTCCTGGTCGCGGACGTCACCTCTTGCGTTGGGGTCGGCAACGAAGACAATAGTGGCTATGCAGATGACTTCTTTCTCTGGGCCGTTGGTGACTCTCTTGAGGGAGTCGGGTCCCTTTTGGAGTCAAGGTCAGACGCCTTCTCCAGAATCGCGGGGAGGAACGGCCTCGTCCTCAACGCAGCCAAGACCCAGCTCATGATCAGGGGCAACGCCAAGAAAAAGGATGTTGTGGGCTTCACCATCAACGTCGGGGGCGTCGAGGTGCACCCATCCGACGAAATTGAGTTTCTCGGGGTCAAATTTGACACTGCATTCACAACAGTACCTCACAAGATCTACATCGCTAAGGCAGCAGCAAAGCGGGCTACACTCATCTCTAGGCTTGCCGTGCACTTACCAAAAGGAAAATACCTACGGCAGCTGGCCAAGGGATTGATGATTGGCAAAATCTCTTACGCTGCTGCGGTTGTGACCATCCCAAGACTTGATAATGAGTGCAAGGGGCCAAATGCCGTACACAGGGCGATACAGGTCGCCATAAATGACGCCGCCAGGAGCATCGTTGGATGCAAAAGACGGGATCACATCCACGTCCGCGACCTCCTTGAGAGAGCAGGCCTTCCCTCCCTCAACGAGGTGGTCGCCAAGGCAGTGGCCCTGGAGACCTGGAAATACTTTTACTCCAACGACGGTGGCGGCGGTTCCAGGAACTCGGTTGGTGACTTCGTCTTCCCCATCCCGAGGAGGCCCATGAGGTCCACCACTCCAGTAGCGTATCCACTCAGAAAAGAGACGGCTACCTTTGCATACCACACAGTATCGGTGTGGAACATGAATAAGGCTTTGAGGTCGGCCACGACCCTTCACGCTGCAAGGACCGCAGCTAGGGCCATTGGACGCAGCGTGCCCTCATAATCCATGCCATATTTTATTTTATATGTTCTTCGTTTAAATCTGCAGGCATGGATAAACTCAATTTCCCTTGGTGTCTCTTTTTCCATCATTGTAATGTTTGGTGGAAATGCTCTTCATAACTCACAGATCCACAATTTTCAGAGAAAAGGTCTAATGAGAGTGAAGAAAATGGATTTTTAGGGACATGTTGCGGCCTTGTTTAGCATAAGTTGACAGCAAGTTCTCTACGAGGTCTCTACGACGTGGCTTTGCCCAATTACAGACGTTTTTCCCAATCAATAGACTGTATTTGTTGATTTCCATTGGTTTTATTTCAATCACTAGAATACTTTAGTTAAAAGAATTTAATTAATTCAAGAATTGGGGAAGGGACCATATCAATAATGGTGGGGGAATCAATTTCTACAAATTGTTTACCCAAGCGTTCGTTATGCTTCACGGGACAAACAAAAATAAGTCCACCCCGTCAGACAATGCAAGCACTACTGACCATTACGAGGGGAAAAGAAAACAACAAGGAAAAAGGATGGAGCTAGATACCCCGAGGAATCAACACAAGAAAAGAGCAATTACAATTTTAAGGGGCCAAAAATTTAAAAGAATACATATATATGATTTGAGCTAGGCAATCGCGCCGCAACGAGCAATATAAAAGAATAGCAGAGCTGGGATTACGGATTGATATACTTTATTTCGATACTACGAACTGTATATTTATTGTAACCGTAACGATAATTTTTATTTGTTTAAATACCGCTACCGTAAATTAAGTAAAAACATAAATAAAAATATTAAAGTTTCAAATCATTACTTGCTAAAAATCAAGAATAGAGTGAGCCCTATAAAACTATACATAGCAAGTAAATAGATAGGTTATACTAACTCTTATAAACAATAATATTTAAAAAACACACCAATTAAGTATACATAAACAAATAATGTAATTTTATAACGTTCTTTTAAAGTTTTTGACTATTTGAACTAAAACTTATTTATCTTGCGGCGCTGTTAGCGATTATGACTTATGTCAATCGATAGTGGTAAATTGATAAGATGATTATCTTGATTTCGTTAAAATATATTGAACTCCCAACTTTGATAATTCAACCGAATAACTATACAGCCTTTAGTCACTAGACTTGAAAAAAAAATCATCTGTTCGTAACAATTTGTTAAATACTATCGACAGCCGTGGTTCAGTAGATTCTCTAATAGAATCCCAGCTCTAAAATAAACAATCTTCCATATATAAAAATAATTATATTATTATATAATAATATAGCTGAGATGGGTCAGTAAAAAATTGATTTTTTTTCGCGTTGTGATAACGTAGACTACTTTAAGGTTAGTTTTTGAAAACGCAAAATCCCCAACGGATTAATAGTAGCTAATGACATTTTCTATAAGCTTTCATACCCTTTAATAAAATCGTAGTCAAGGATCCAATCAAATTGGTAAATGATATGCGGTTGGCAAAGACTTTTACGCTTGTAAATTCAATAAGACTTAAAGGTTTTTTCTCTACAATTTTATCTTCAATCAGAATAATATCATTTCATAATCTAATATTACGTGTGAATGCCTGTCAAATGGGAGCCTGTTTTCATGCATCATAATTATCAAAAGGACTAATTAGAACAAGAAAAAAAGTCACTTGTTGTTGACTGATTTTGTATATATACAACCACATCTCCAATTAGTAGACGAAAAACAAAGTTTGTAATATTAATCTAGGTTCCTACATTATTTATGATTTGTTATAGTTGTACTTTCAGACCTATCAAAATACACCCTTCAATTCATTTAAAAAAGTAGATTTATACAAAAACTTAATTGAGAAAAGTTAAAATATACATATTTATTTTTATCGTAATGTTCAGTTACATGTTAAATAGTGACGTACTACTTCAACAAAACGTTAAATTTATTCTAGTATTATAACTCAACTCTATTTGTGAAAAGCATATTAGGTATTGACTTGATGCCTCCAGCGTTTTTCATTAGGTCATTTAACAGAAGAGATCTAACAGACTCAATTCCATGTCAACTGAATATTGAAAACTCAAATAAATTATATATATATATATGTTCCTTTTAAAGGTTTTATGTCCGTGTAAAATTTTAATCTTCTCTTATGTAACATAAGTTATGTTGAAACCATCGCCAGAAACCATAGAGATATAAAAATATAGAGAGCTTATTAGCAGAGAAACATCGTTCAGCTGTCGCCTGTGCCCAATATAAGCGAAGTAATTTGTACTACGTCATCATAAGCTGATTATAGGGATAGAAAGATTTGTTTATATAGGGCACATTGACGTATTTCTCTGAAGAATCCAATTAGCTCTCTATTCCAGAAACTGAGGCTTATTGTTTTGATTAGTTTTATTTTTGTATATAATTATTCTACAAACGTAGAAAATCCATTTTATTTATAAAACTTAACGTTGAATATGATAGACTTTTCCAACCCATTACACAACTGTTTTATTAAGTGGGAGGTTGAGGCCTTTCTCAAATGGATTTAATTTCATACTAAAGAAGGTGTAAATAATAACACTAAAAAAATGTTAGTCTAAAAAACTGGAGCCAATAAAAAAGTATATAAAGAGTCCAACGTTTTTTTAGTTTTTTTAGCTTTCAATAGAACAATCCTATTTAATATTTAAATTTCCTATGATCAGACTAGTGTAATAATAGTCAAGTTATAAAGATTAGTTAACACTACATAGTCTTTTAAATGAGTTTTGATAGTTTTGGTAGTTTTGGATCCTGGATAAAAGGATTATTGATGAACATAAATGTTGATAGGTGTTTAGTATTTTTTCCATGTATGTATATTGCTATATAAACAGATAATAGAAGAAATTTCGCAGAAAAGAGCACAGTGATAAAAAACTATTATAATAGAATGAATATTTAATCCAATATGATCTCCGAATTACCCGTGACGTACAATTCTTCCTTGCTTGAATAAATATTTTTCAAATTTGTGACGTGAGAACAGTATTTGAATACAGAACGAAATATAAGAAAAGGAGAAAAACTATTATATGTATTTTTTGGCTAAATTTACTTCATACGATGATGCTTCCATTTTTATGACTTGAAATTATACGTTCTATATACAAAAAAAAAAAAAAACTGACTTTCGATCATATTAGTTAGATGTTTGTAGTTTGTTTTATGTCGATTGTTTATTACAATCAAAGGTTTTTCAATGTGCAATATCTTTCCAAAGATGGCAGGCCGTAATTTGTCGTGGAATCATTACAAAATATTTATGTTAGTATCCCTGCGCATCGACATGAAGCTCCACCAATCACATGCTCCAACAAAACAATGGCTATAATTATGCTTTGAAGAGAGAGAGAAAGAGAAAGAAGGGGGATCTAAATTCAAAACAATACATGTAAAAAGGGAGCCTACTGCCTACTCTATTTTAATATTAGAAAACGTACATTAACTATGAACAACGTAATATGATTGATTAAAAACACAAGAGCGAACAAGATGATGCCAATATTCCTGGCCTATTTTTCATTTGATTAGCTTCTTCATCGACAATTATTCCTTAAATATCGCATCAATTAGAGGGCTAATTGAAAAAACATAGAAGCAAAAAATGGAGAAGTGTAAATGAAGAATACTATTATAGGTCAGTCTCATTTTCACCAAAAAAAATCCTGTATTCAAATAGTGTTCTCACGTCACATTTGTTATCATGCTTTATTGTTATTATCTTTTTTAAATCAGAAATCATTTATATTTTATACGATTAAATGATGCATTTTTCAATTGGAAAGCCTTTCTTCTTCTTTTGGCGGTCTTTTTGCCAGAGAGTTAGGACCTATGTATCATCAATGATGCCAAAACCATGTGCACTTTCTTTCTGATTACACGGATTTTTTCTTTATTCATTGATAATGTGTTATATAAAAGGAATATAAGTTCAAGTTCACCGAGGTTCAAAATGTCATTGCCGGAGTTGATCAAGGTTCAAGGTAATATTATTAGCTATGAATTGCTCTTCTCACCACAAATGCCATGAGTGAAATGACGAGGTTTTATGAAGTGCCAATATAATACTTCAAGTAGATTAGCTTATTTATTGGAGGAACATGCAATAATTTCAACTTTATTTCATAAATCTGAAGAATCTCATAAGTTTTATTTATTATTTCCTATTATTTTACTCTGTTTTTTTAGAGCAGTACCCTCAAGTACAGACTGAGGTTTTTTTTAATATCATGTTCGTTTATTATGTAAATAAAATAAAATAAATACATAAAAACCAGAGCAAATGCGTAATAAAAACATAATTAAACATTTTAGTTTAAAATTTGCTAGAACGCATAAAATAGAATAACACATAATATCAGGTAAAGGCTATCAAATTAATACAATATTTTTGAGAAGCAACTATTAAGAATTTTAAAAGATGAACATAATAAATGTAAATAAAAACATAATAAAATTTTGCTAAGTACTAAAAATTACTAAATCTTTTAGAAGTCTTTGGTGTTGGATGGAGAGGCTTGGATAATACTTAATTATCCTTCGGGCGGACGTCCACGTTCCTCCTTCGTCCGGCGAGGGGATTTTTAAGGATAATGCTACATATCTTGCCGCCGCAGATATAAATATGCTTCTCAGCTCGTGAGGATAGAGAAGTTTGTAGGAGGTCAGCTTATGACAAATCAGCGACTTAGAGTTCATAATACTGGAGGTCAAGAACTTAGTTTCCGGAGATTTGTTGCTTTTCCCAAGGCCGAAAAGGATAATGCCTTTCCAAGCATTCGAATACTCATATTGAAGGGTAGGTAGGTTGAACAGTAGGAATTCCTTAAGAATTTTAACTACACGGCATTCAGCAAATAAATGAATTTTTGAGTTAAATAATGACCGCAATCTTTGCACGGCCTAGAAAAAAATAAAAGATCATTCGAAATCATCAGCTGAGCTGTTAATTTTCTTCCGTCGTTGATACCTTGTAAAGATTGTCGAATCCGATTGTTCTAAACCGAAGGGAGACCAAGTATTTTCAAATATTATTACCTATTTTTAAACTTCTCTTGATGCGATGGAGGAGACATTTTTAAGTGCCATGGCTTCGGAAGAATGTGTTGCAGCGAAGTCCTGGTCAAAGTATACACAAATCTCCCATCCGAAAATACGTTATCTTTGCAGCGATCATGAACTGTAAGAATTTTTAACTTAATAGCCATTCCTCCAAAATGTCCGCTCGAGGTATATTTCGAAAATATAAAGCTTGTGAGCGTTTTGTCGTATTGAGATTTAGTATTTGATAAGACTGAATCGAATATTTATATCAATTCCAAATAGAAATAATAATAATAAAAAACACGAACACATAATAAAAATCTGTATAATTCTTTAACTTAAAAAATAATCTTTATCTACGCTTAGTTTCGTTTTATTTCGTCGAACAAATCTCAAGTTTTATTTGTGTTAAGGTAATTAAACATTTGCTTATTATTTTATAGCGAGTTCAATAAACTGAAGCCCCATACATAGATACCTAAAATCTTAGTCTTTATTTTAAACATTGATATCTTCAAATATTGATACTTTCAAATAGTGTTGTCTTCAAATAGTGACATTTTCGAGTCAAATGGAAAGTTTTTGATGAAAAAACTATTTAATGCCGATATATGAACTGAAGATAGTTACCCTCATATAAAAGACTAAAATTTACCATATAAGAATTACTCCTTTTTTAGAATAAATTTGTTATTATCATTGGTCAAAAAAAAAAAAAACATTGTTACAAAGGGGAGAAATGTATATCAAATAAATTCAAAAAGTGGGAGCAAATCTTTGAAATTTATTCTCAAATTGAATTGAGCCATTTCAAAGAATTATCAGGATGCTTATAACATTGAGGTGCCAACAAAAGTTAACACGTCAAAGTTTTAAGTTATCTTTTGGGAAAGGGATAACTAACTTTTGTGTTTATTAATTAATTTGAGTCTTAATCCTATAATGAAAATTTCATAAGCAATTTATATAATTATTTTTTTTTTACTTTGAAAATAATAAAATAAAATATAATGAACAATTGAAATTTACTTAATGTGCGAAAAATGCATGTCTTTTAGAGCAGGGTTATAAAAAAGTTGTTACGTAAATTATTAATGTTGTATGAATTCGTGGCGATTCTTTAGGGTTGTAAAATATTAACTTATCAAAGTAAATCAATTACGTTGAGTTTTATATATAATCCTAATGATAAACTTTACACATTACATTATTTTTTAAAAAATCAAAAATTAAATATCGGAACTTTTGAACTCTCAAAACCTATTGAACTTATTTTCATTAAAGCATGAAGAGAGCATCTAAGCAACAAGTATGGAAATTTATTTTAGTTATAAAATATCATATTTAAATATTTCATACAAAATATTTTTATACCTTGAAAGTTTTTGGTTGTAGGAACTTTTGCCGGTATAATCATGGTCGATAATTATGTTCCGTTCATTGAACGACATTCAACTTGTTTTATGTAATCGTCGAAAGAAACACACTTGGCCCTATAGTAATCTGGCTCCCTGGAAGAAAATGTGAGCCCGTTGATGGAATTCATTTTGAAAATATTTTTGCCAATAGATTGAGATTGGAAAATAACATCATGACACTTTAACCAATTACCAACATCCCTTATTCATCGGATCTTTGTTTCTTTAAAAATATATTGATATGTACTGATTGCATTAATATTTTTTATTATTCAAAAGCAGTGCTGGAACTACAAAATTTATCTGGGTTTCTGTAGATCGGTGCTATTGGCGATATTTTCTTCCACCTATGAATTACGCTATGAATTGCCCCATCATCCGCTGTATTCTCCGGATTTAGCCCTGATTGGATATTTCTTGAGATTAACCTATGTAA
The DNA here is from genome assembly GCA_013387185.1 of Caligus rogercresseyi. Lineage (NCBI taxonomy): Eukaryota > Metazoa > Arthropoda > Copepoda > Siphonostomatoida > Caligidae > Caligus > Caligus rogercresseyi. Next base: position 30,751,184 of record CP045890.1, read on the forward strand.
TTCCATTCAAATTTAATTTTCAATAGTTCCATTGCACAATAATAATTATTGTGCAATGTGAACTATTGAAAATAAGCGGTTATATTCAAATGACTTTAAATAAAATAATAACTATACGTTGGTATAAACCAATTAATGATAAAGTTTTTTTGTAAGAATATAACTGTAAGTAATTTTTTCTAGGGCAAATTTCTTTTTTTTTTCTAATGCATTGCATAGACCGAGCAAATTATTTGAAATATTCATGTATTCATTTTCTATACAAGAATAAGATGTAAAATAAACCGTGCATTTGTATGTACAAAAGTGTGAGCTAGTGATTTAACGAAGTATTTGCTAACCTTAAAGAGAATCGTATTAAATATCTTGATTGAATATTACGGATAAAGTTTTGAGTAAAAAAGTTTTGATTATGATAGATGAGGAGAGCATAATCATGAAATGAAGAAGAAATTCAATGGATTCATACAACGGAAAGAATGAAGCCTCTGTACTTAAACGGAGGGAATAAAGATACTTTTTTCAAAATGAATAATTTATAGAAATAATGATAGATGATGGTATTTTTTAACACAATAAATCTTTAAATGAAGCATTTCATACACTCAGTAAATTATCTGGTAAATTGATAAGTCGATAAATCATCAAACAAAACACTTCATGGCGTGAATTCTTTGTTGTTAATTTTGTAAGGGTCCAATCTATGATTGGATATTGGTAGGTATGTGCGGTGAGGCTATAGCAGGTGAGGCATTTACGTCATCCCTCAAATTTACAAGATAAGGATTCAGCACCCTTACAATAGGGTTAATAATTTTCAATCAGACTGATGATATAAGTGACTCACCACACATCACTGAATAATGGAGTACAACATTATGCTAGACGAAAGGTTGGGTCAGTATAAAATACAACCCCACATTATATCACTATTTGGCTATACACAAATTAATATTATTTAAATCAATGAAAAGTCGTGAAAGACATTTTAAATACTTAAATAGTAAATATTTTTGTTGAGGTCGTGTTGAAGAAAGCACAAGAAAAAATAAAATACATAGCTTTTCTGAGGACACTGAAATAATTAATTATGATACATATAGACTTTTTTAGTGTGAATTGTGAAGGAAATTGGATATTTATTTATTCTTATGAGAAATTATAACTCTTTCTATGGAGTTTGCTTATAAAAGAATAATGGATTTCCTTAAGACGCTGAAAGAAATCAGTAAAAGACATCAATAAATGTGCTATTTGTGCGTAAAAATGCTTGCATTCATCTCATACACAAATAATTAATAAATCTTATAATTAAAAATATGAAATGTCCTTAGCTTGGGAAATGTCTCTTCTTAATTGTCTAAATGTATCGATCCCAAAACTTTGAGGATATTTTCTGGCGTTCACAAGGTAGGGCTAATGTGACGCTGTCAAAACCAAAGTACAAACACATATTATACAAAATGCAAACTGTTAAAACGAACACATTTCTTTTGTCATCCCAATTGCTTCTTTATATTCAAAAAATGTATTGCAGATATGATTTTTAATGCCTTTATTAATATGATATTCCCAAATTATTTGAATGTTTTTTTTAATATTGGTTTCCTTTAAGTAATTGTTATTTATGATCATTTATTCACTACGTATCTGCACAAACCTTTTGTATATCTTTGGTTAAATTTGTCGAAATCTATGCCCACTGGGCCAAGAAAAAAATTATTAATCTTTGTATGACTTTATTAAAAGTATTACTTCAATGTATTTAATAAATGCTTATACAATAAAATATTTGATCATACATATTACCATCTACAATTAAAAGTTATTAAAAACTTTACTTATATTTATATGGAAACAGTGATTGAAGCTACGTACCAACATATATTAGCAATATTGATCAATGCAACATATTTTCTCTCATAGAATGTATGTATGGAAAAAAGTAATATTTGCTTTGATCTTTCGTTCGCTAATGATCAAAGATATATATATTATGGGAATTAATCTCTTGGGAATAAAAATATGCTTTAGTTTTTAAAACTCTTTCAAATACATCCTTAATATATACTTACATTTGGAAAAGATTATTGACCCAATAAGTCACATGTACTTACAAAGGGACTATATTAATTTTATGAATTAAATACAATTTATTTAGGAGCAGCAGTTCACTGGTTGCAGAATGGCAGCGTTGCGTTTTGCGTAGATTCCCCATTCCATACATGCTCACATGCCCAAACTTACTAGCGAGTTATTTTTATTTTGCAAAGTTGTTGTTTTTTTTTAGCCACATCCACATCCACCTGCCACACGAGTTGCACTGAGCTCCGGCGCGGCGTCCGGCGAAAATAGAAATGAGACTGATGATACAAGTGTGCCCATGGGCAGCGATAGAGCTATTTTCACAGGAACAAATTTTACACGGCTTAAAACGCACGCCTTATATACACATGCATCAACATGAGGGGGGGAGAGAGAGTCAAGAGTGACGTCACCATCAACAATCGTCAAATAATAGAGCATCCTCTGATCATAGTGGGAATCTATTTTTTTGGGTGTCATGAAAGCATTCTGGCCTAGACTTCAACTTGTTGGAGATCCCTCGATCCCTTCCTCCATCCCTCCTTCTATCTTTCCGGGACTCCAGGATAATGCCTTGGACTCCTCCCTCAGTAAGAGACACATTCCCTCACCTCGACTTCGTGAATGGAGTCCTACCCCTCGTTTTCGTCAGTCGAAGGAGTCCTTCCTTCGTCTTCGTTAGAGGGGCCCCCGTCCCTCCTCTTCGTGAATGGAACCCTACCCTCATCTTCGTGATTGGAGTTCCGTCTTCCATAACCTCCTCCATATTGAAGACTTTTTCCTCTTTGGAATTAACTATTGGATGCCTCAGCCCGTATTTCTATGAAAAAGTCTCATGATGTCCTGATGAATCTAACAGTCCAAAGGACATGAAGATCATAAAATCTTGTGAAGGAGCCTTGATCATCAACCCTAACAGGACCCCCCCCCCCCCAGACTAACGCACCCTGGACTATCACCCCCCCGTGCCATTTACTCCCATTACTAATATTTTTTATTCCAGAAGTCCGCTTATGAAGTTAACTATGGTTTTTTTGTGACAATTGACCAGTTTAATATTTGAATGTAATCAGATAAAAACAATAATAATACTTTGAGATGACCTTTTCCAGGAAGATTTATTAGATAATGATAAACTAAAGTGATTATGTTAACTGTGCAAGTAAATTAACAGTAACCTAAACGGATTTATGAGGCATTTGCTACGACGTTGTTACTTAGCCATAAGAAGAAGAATTTGTTTTGTTTTAGTTTTGCTTAAGTAGTAACACTTATAATTTGAGACTTCATGCAATTAATTAAAGCTATTAGCAAAACCAGTGCCAAGTTGAGTTCACAAAGCCAAGCTTCTACAAATTAGTCCAAGGGTTCTTTTTGTTCTGAATTTGGTTGTGTTGGATTCTTCCAAGACTTAAGTGATGTCATGAATATTTTGGCATTCTACACAAGCTTTTGACCTTCTTTTCAGCCTCTACTCAGAGTTGGACCCTTCTGAAAACATTTGAATTCACTTTGAAGAAGTTGAGTGACACAAGGTAGGAGATTAAATTAAAAGAGTGTCGATCCCCTGATATAGCAGGTAGCTGCTGTGAGTGAACACTGATTGAAGTGAGAGATCACTCTAGAGACCCATCATCATATCGAGGACAGTCCTTGTCAAGGGAGGCGGGATTTTTTGTCATACCCGCTTCAGTATATGAATCGTGGTGTGGCCACATCGGAGCAATGGATCTATTAGTCAGTTGTAGCAAGTTGAAAACAGTCTCAAGGCATTCAAGTATATGTGCCCGTCATTCTTCTAATAAATATCGAGAAGGACTTCAAAGCTACAGGGGCAACAGGCTTTGTGAGATCACAAATGTCCGCACAAAAGATAATTTTGAAAAAATTAATGTCAACGATGTATTATTATAAATAACATAATTGTGTACATTTACACACAACGAACCAGTTTTTTATGTGTCTACAAGAATGTGTTTTATTGTAATTATTGTATATTAAAAAGTCGTTGACAGGTTTTCTGTTTCAGACTTTAAAAAAATATCATTGTTTACATTTTAATTGTTTATGAATATATACATCAACAATAGTATAAGGATATATAGATCATGATCTGCTTTCGTCCCTGGATGTCAAATAGAGGTCAAATTTATTTTCAGAGATGAAGAAGGAATTCAATAACTTTTTTATGAAAATTAAAAATGTAGAGTTCTAAAATCCACATGAATTCCAAAGTAACTACTTAGACACATGACGATTAGTCTTATCATGGTGTATCCTATTTGGTAATGGCAAGGTAAGAGAGAGGATTTTCAGTATTGTTAACCAAGGGGTTTCCATATTTCGAAGAAAAGTTAATTTGGTTTTATGACGTCACAACGGAAGAATATTATGATTAATTGTCCAGCTCACGTTATATATAAGTAAAATGATAATAGATTTTTAATGACGTGAATAATAATAATAATATATACGATGTTTCACTATCAATGAGTAACATAAAATAAACATACCTGCATTTCACAATATTGATTGAACTTGGAGAAAAAACCCCGAAAAGGGGTACTCTCTTACTACATGTTAAAATAGTGTCCATATAGATGTTAGACGTAATCAAAAAGCACTTAATTATTACTACTCGCATATTTGGGCGCCTACGGCGCCCATATGTTTGCCCTTCGGGTTTGGGTAGGTTTTGGAGCTAGTTTGTGAGTGAAACAGACCTTAAAGAATATAAGAGGGGAGAAAAATAATTTTCTGTTTTATACAAACATTCTGATAAAAAGTTGACTTTGTACAAAGAATATGTTTAAGTCACATGAGAGGCTTTTTTTTTCCATTTCTCTAACTCCTCCTCTCCTTTTCTTTTTCTTTTTTCCTCTCTTTACCTTGAAAAGTAGGTAGTTAAAATCAGACAAGATCTGATTTTTTTCTCTTCATTTCTGGTCCCATCACTTGCAAATAGTGTATTAGGTCCGTCTTGACCCAAGGATTCCATAGGTACCTTCAAAGTTAAATTTGACCATAAATGTGGGAGGCGATAGCATGCGGACATACAGACAGACAGAATATAAATATAAATTTTAATAGAAAAATATTTGTTTCCTCCGTGTGAGTTATAGTTCATGCATATATTTTGAAACGTAAAAAAAATTGCAGTCGTCTTGCAAGTAATTTATTTTTGCATGCATTCTTTTTCACTCTCAATGGATAACGAACATACTATGCATCCTTCCTTTTGTTGTTCCATTATACCTCTCTTGAATCTGCATGCATGCCAAATCATTTTATCTGCATCGAATATTATATTTAATTATGAAACCACCCGGCCACTAAAAGAACTGTATGTTCTTCAATGAAGAAAATTTTGCTTGATACTTAAGTTCGTTTGATGACGTACATTTATTCAAAATGTCTGCCCCCTTGGTCTATGAGCTAAACAATCTAGTCTTGGAATGAAAAAGGGAAATATTATTGTCTTTATATCTATATTCAAATATTATTAACAAATCAAAAATCATAAAAATAACATCATTCCACACCAGGAATAAAGAGAAAAACATTATGTGATAAAAAAATATGTCTATATTGACTCTACGTTGATTTTTCAAACTAACGAAGTTTACAACTATTTTTAATATAAATTAAATAAGAAATTGAATATTATCTTTAACGCACTAGAATTTGAAAAATGTTATATAAAATATATTTGACACATACAAAAGAAGAAATTAGTCCGTAAATAAATAAAAATAACTACCCCTAGATGAAGATGCATATGCTATGCACATCACATCAATCACAAAAGAATTTTTTGTCTAGAGGGGATAAAAAGTGAAGGAACACAAGCAATGCAGTTTTAAAGTAATAAATTACTCTTACAATTACATTTGCATGCAAAATATGCCTCAATCATATATTATTTCTCAAAATGTCCCATTTTGATACGCATCTTTAAAAAACATAGCCACCGGCTATAAATGGCTAAATGCTGTAATTTGAAGATGATCAATTCGAGGCTTTAATTAGCTCCCTTTCTATTGTAATTTCAAACATAGTTATTCTCTAAGCTTTTTATCTAACTATAATAAGTCAAAGGCTTTAGTTCAACGTATTTAAGTGATAAGCAGATGATCCTTTCTTTGTCAATCTACATTTTATGGTAAACATCGTTTAATGAACCCTATTTCCCTTTGAGACCTTTACATTTATCAAGCAAAAGCAATAAGAGCATTTGTATTGATAAAAAGTGTTGTATAAGATCTCCTAGCTACGTAAAGAAGCCATAAGAAATATTATTTTTTTACAAACATACACAGTTATATTATTATAAATAATTCTCAGCTATGGATTCAAAATTTTCTGGTTTGACACTACCAAAATTAAAACACAGCCTTTAAAAAGGTCATTAATGATTATTTATAATGCTATAAGGAAGTTGTGTTATATATAATCCGTCTTTCCATTGGTGTCGTACTTTATTCGAGTACTCTTTGGAGGGTTTTTATCTTTGCATAGCCTATGATTCACTTGACATAAATCAGCTTAGGGGCATTTTTTCTGTTAATTAAAACAGTAGAACTTGAGAGTTGATTGTACTAAATTTAACGTTTTGATTAGCAAAGAGATCTCGAACCATAAGCCTTTATTGACCATTATTAAATACTCTTTACATGGTATTCATATTTTTTACAACGAGACATTGTTGACAGTACAAAGAGTTTGTATCTGCGATACAACTCCTTTTCGTTCGTGTTTAATATAGGGCAAAATAGAGGAATACTTCCGGGTATACTAAATTAGTATATCAACGTCATAACAAAAATATGGATATTACAAGAGTAAGATAATCCTTATATATATATATATATATATTTATTTATATATATTATGTGTGTGTGTGTATAATAAAAGGTTGTTCTTATTTTTAAAATGTTTTGGAATGTTATCAAAAACTTTTTTTTGTTATGAAAAAAGACGACATGCGAAATTTGAACAAAAACGGGCAACACTCTCAACTTGCTCAACGAACTCAAGTTTTTAAAATTTATTAAAATGTATAAAAAATAAAATTTTCTTTTAAATTCTTGAAAACAGATGACAATACAGGGTTTTTTTTTCGATAAACCCATTAGATAATTATAACAACAGAGACCACTTACTATACAGATGAGTCAATTGTACAGGACAGACCAACTGACAAAAATGAACATACTGAGGATATAAAGTTGAAAATTCCTAATTTGCTTGCTGTGGAGAGAGGAAATACAACATACAAAGGAAAAAGCAGAAAAGAATAATAACAAGTTTGAGCCTACTGACCACCATCACAGTGCCAAATCGACATGCAAATCATCCACATCTACCTGTGTTGGATGATACAACAAGAAACAGCTAGGTCAGGGAAGTGGGACAAGAGACTTTAACCCTAACCTGTACAACAAATACACATGGACGAGCTTTGACACTCCCACGAAATCTATAGTTTATTTCCCGTGTCGGAAGTTTTTATAAGATTCCTCTTCATATACAGCAATTGGAAGAAACCGGATGCGACACCACATGATCCAAAGAACAGACCTACTTAAAGTTATTGAAGTATCCCTCTTGCTCACCGCACAGCAAAACATCTCTCGGAGAGGCCATGATTGAAGACATATCAATGATTGGACAGCAGTCAGACATACACCGTGAAACCTTATTGAGCCTTTACATTTACGATGCAAAGACATCCCTTGGCTTTCACAAGACTAAATTCAAATTGGGGGCCATCCTCAGTGATTTTCACCAGAAATCCTACATGAAACACTGAAGATTGCATTTCTTAATGTATATTTATAACAAAACAATGTGGTTTTTTTTCAAAATGTTTTAATATTACTTTAAAACAATCATATGATATAAACCCAGATTGTACTGAATTCTGAATTGATAGAATGCAACCAAAGTCAATTTGGATTTATCTCTAAAGGTTACTCAACTTAAAAGAACTATTTTACTCTGAAGCGAACAAGTCATCTTCTACAGGCGAGTGAAGTTAATTGATACAAAAAAGCTATGAAATATGCTAACATTACACACTCCATTTTTTCTTTGTTTTTACTGAAAACTTTGTTTTATTAAAAAACATCAAACATACGTCTGGTAGTAAATAGATTTCCTTCAAACTAATAATTATTGTTGAAGTCTGTAACGTCCACCACTTTCAAGAAATTTGAAGAAAACTATATTTTTACTAAATTTTTAAAACTTTGACCTCGTTGCGCGACCTCGTAATGTTGACTAATTTTGTTCAAACTTTGTATGTCGTCTTCTTTTATCACCAAGAAACAGAAAATTCACAATGTTGCTAACATTTCAAACATTTGAAAAATAAGAACAGCCCATATATATATATATATATATATATATATATAGTAAACCCTCGACATAACGACCCTCTGTATAACGAACTTCGGATACAACGAACCTCCTGGAGCTGGCGAACAAGCCTCAGATATAACGAACTTAAGTTCGTTATATCTGAGGCTACCGAACCTTTGTGTTCATGACGAACAAGCCTCAGTTATAACGAATTAAGTTCGTTATTTTGAGGCTACCGAACCTTTTTTGTCCATGACCGAACAAGCCCCGAATATAACGAACCTAGTTCGTTATATTAAGGCTACCGAACCCGAATTATGAGCTGCTGCGGATCATGCGGTTTGAACTCATGCGTGAGGTGCAGCGTCTGCGTCTTCCTCTGCTGCACCTCACGCATGAGTTCAAACTGCATGATCCGCAGCAGCTCATAATTCGGGTTCGGTAGCCTTAAATATAATATATATATATTCTACTCCAGAATTATGAAGAGAGAGACATGGTGCTCAAGATGATCCCAATTGCCTTTCCTCTTCTCGTGCGCACCAATTACCTTTGAGACTGCGAAAGGTATTCTCCATTCTAAAGTCTTTTTGTCTGACCAGCGAACAAGTCTGACAGAGAGGCATGTAAAAGATATTATGCACACTCTTCAGTGGAACAATGATTACATGACATAATTTTTATTTATTCAGAATATGCATTATATCTTTCCACATATAAACGGTTTTTTTCTGGGCATATAGGGCATTTTTTGTTCCAAATTCCAACAGCCCTGCTCATGTTAACGACTGTTTGACGATGGTCTCATTAAGATCCCACTTCAATGTTTATTTATTTATGGAAGCAATAAATTGTGATACCTTCCAAAGAAAATTCTGGCCGATAAAATTTGTGTCCTGGCAGGGGTGCTATTGGAAATACGCGCGCCGGAGCCCAAAAAATATATTTTTGTTTTATTGTTTCAAGTTTGTAGTCAAAAGAAAGCTGAGTTTTTGGTTTTTATAATTTAAAAAAAATATCAGGAACAGTGTTATCGTCCTTTAAAGTATAAGGTAGGCACTTTTCTTTGGTTTTATTCATAACTTTGAGCATCCCTAAAATATGAGTCCAACCACTGAAATTTTTACACAAGAAGTCACCTTATTATGTATCAAATATCCAAAATCACCAAAATCGGTGATGGTCATGCCGTGGGATGTATCGAGTCTACCAAGTGGTGAACAATAATATTTATCACTCATAATCTAGCAAAATCCTATTAATGTCACATGGAAATTCATTATACATTTTGTGGACTAATTTTCATGCCATATGTAAAATTGATCACATGTACTTCAGTCATTGATACGGAAAGTATAAACAGATATAACACTTCTGGGGCTGGATGGCAATATGCAGCGAGTTTATTTAAGTTCTACCCCAATGTTTCGGCAAAGTATTTTACAATGTTAAAAATATAATAAATCTTATGAAACTTTTAAAAATAATTTAATTTATTATGGTTTTAACGTTTGTGTATGTTTGAGTTTGAATATGTATTGTTTTGATGTTTTGGCACTATTAATGAATATTTGTTTGTGTTATTTTATGTTTTGAAAGGCAACTCAGGCGAAGAATAATTTAAACTACAATATTTATTGATATTATATACTAATTCCTTCCCCTCAATATTTTATTTTGTTGTATCTTATATCATAAATATTTTAAGCCTCAATAAAAAAAAAACCGATATCAAAACATTTTTATGATTTAAGACATAGTGAGTGTATAAATAAGTTATTTCATATTTGTTTATCAAATGGTAACCATCATTTGTATGCGTCAAAAGTAATTTCATGAGTGCGTTATGGGTTTAATGGATAATTTGAAGAAGCAACTGAATTAAATCCAATGTTAGTTTCTCAAAATTGAATCTCTTTTTGATATACTTATTTTTTCCTTTTCATGTTTACAATACAATTTTCAATATCTATGGTTAATATACAACTAATGTTGTTAAAATGAATATGTTGCCACTCTTGTTTATTACAAATGATTAATTTAACTACTAAATTTCCCAATTCTTGTGGAAGCCCGTTAGAATATTAACATCATTACAAATTTAATTGAATATACAGTAAACCCTCGATATAAGGATCTATATGGGGGGGAGGGCAGGGTCGTTATATCCGAAAGTTTGTTAAATCCGTAGTTCGTTAAAGGGGGGCTCTGGAGTGTAAGGTATATCCTGCAGGCGGGACGACGAACTGCCACTGGACACATTTGGCAGATTAGTGGAGGAATCGAGTCACAGACACACTGCTGGTCTCAAACTCTGTCCTAGACCTCTTCTCAGACTTCTTCAAGGCTGGCCCCTCCCCAGCTGAGAAGAGTCTAGGACATATTTTTTTAAAACTGTATTTTAGAATAAAAATGATGGAGTTGGAGTGTATGTATGGCAGGAATACCCCTGCATATAATTTGTTTTTAATGGCATTGAGAGCAAAGCAATTATTTATTTACCTCTTCATTACAATATACATTTAAGTTTCTAAAATCAATTCTAGTGCATTTTTAGGCTTGTGAGCGTTCAACTCATCATCTTGCCGTTCAACATTTTTTTGGATTCCGTTGCATAAGTACCCATTTGTTCTGCTTAAAAACAATTTTGTCAAGAGTACAATACTTTTGTACTGAAGAACAAGCAGTAGTGTCTCATTCCATGGCAAAAAATATCCGATCTTCATTACAGTGTACTTTAATCAATTTGTAAATAAGGGGTTCATGATTGACTACTTTATCAGCCTCATCATCAAAAAGATCCTAGGGAAATTGAGTAATAAGGATTCGACTTTAAACAGTTTATTAGATGCATGTTCAATCGTATGGGAGGTCATATTATCCACACAGATAATTGTATCGACCTAAATCGTAAAAGTCATGTAAATAGGCAAAATAAAATTGATCGATTCTGGATTTTTTAAATCGAAATAATTACTACATTTCCCTAAACTTCAGAACTCAACAAACTTTTTTTAATGCAGTGCCATTTTGCCAAAATAAAAACAAATATTGTTTTCATTTTATAAACTTTGTAACGAGATTGTTATATAATTTTTTTACGACGATTAAGTGTTTTAAGCTAAACAACAAACCGTGCAGGTATTAACACTAAAGTTTACTAAATTACGAATAATGTCTTACTCTTCCGTAAATTCTGGAAATATATTACCTAAGCTTTTGTACGAATTCACATCGTACAGTCTTGAAAATAAGGCCAAATAATTATATCAATCAATACAATGGTTGCCAAATTGTATTGCAAGCTTCCATGAAGTAATTAGTTAGTCTAATATATTATCTCTTTATATCTTTTATTGGGTAATATTGTATTATCATAGAATTATGTTTAAGAGTTTGGTTTTGCTTTTTTATACAGGAATAGGCAAAGTTAGTCAATGATTTTTGAAGGGAATTATAAAAAAAAACAGGATAAACTTCATTATAATCATAACTTGTTTTCATTGTGAAAGCTTCCCAACTTTATTCACTCAATTCCATACAATACAAAAAATGCATTTCTTTGTATACAAAAATAGTTGAAATTTGTCCCTTATTTATATGACATGCAGAAATCTTCAATAGACTTTATGATTTCCTCAGAGGAATTTTAACTCAAGGGATGGAATTGTCAATATTAACTTCTTTATATACTTATAAACATACAGAGTTGTTCATATTTATTCAGCAATATTATAGGGGGACTTAATAGTTGAGACATGCATCGATACCATAAAGCCATAAAAGCACGTGTTATTTTTGCACCTAACGCTAACATTTTTTTCTTTAATAAAATAAAACATTATAGGTAAATTTATTTTCTTGTGCTAGTAATAAAATTTAGCCAAGCCTTTATATACGCCATTTAGTAATTATATGTAGTAGCATTGATGTAATGCTTCAAATCTAAAATCTTCTGAGGATTTTTTTACTTATCATACTCTCATATAAATATGATGGAATGAAAATGCATTGATGACTCAATGAACGTTGAAAAGGTGTTCCATGGAACAGATCAAAATAATTGAACGGAATGATTACACACACCATGTTTTTTTGGTAAGTGTTAAATGCTTTTAAGTAGAGAACTTCAAATTAACTTATTAGTTTCTTGTCAATGCTAAGGATTTCTCCTTGTAGGTATTAGCATTGAATACTAATGATGATAATAAAAGAATTATGTTTGTATATACATGCAACAGTATTGTTTCAAAGCCTCCCCAAAAATAAACTTTTGAAGATAGTAATCCACAGCCCAACACATCGGACCAAGAATATTAACCAAGCACTGGAGCGTCAGGACAAGGTTGCTGCTGCCGCGATGTGATCCCTCTTAGCATGCTGCTAGCCCTTCGCAGATACTGAGGAGAGTGTCGTGGGAACAGAGCCGTTTCAGCCGCCAAGCTTTGGATTTTTCCAGCAAAACAATTTGGGACTGAAACTTTACCAGATCCTTCAAATCAGCATGGTTTGGAAAATGGAAGTGGCTGCATTACCTAAAGGGTGTGGACAAAGCTTTGTGTTACAGCTGCGTGTCGCGGTCGAGAAAGGTTTATACAGTGATTTAATGAGAGAAGGTATGTTTTATTAGTCTACGCCAGCAGAACGTAGAATCAGTTGACTTATAAATTTGCATCGCAAAAGAGAAAAGGAGAATTTTTCGAGACGAAAAAGACGATTACGCCCAATCCGTCAAACAAATATCCGTGATTATCCTTGAAAGCGTTCCATCGAACATTCCTCAACAGTTTAATCCAAAATAAGGTAAGAAATATGTGTTTTTTTTAAATTTCGTGTAACATACCTCAATAAATGATCGCTTATTAATACATCATTATTAATTAGTTATTCTCATGTACTTCGAATCACTTGGATAGACAATTCAGAATCCAATCGTGGATTGTATTTTGTCGAATTGATTGTGTGTTGCTATGCAGAGATTCCCATCCCGTACATCCTTCATCACGTTGACGTGCCGCTCACATAGGAAGACATTGCGCTCGCAAAAAAGGACGTGCCGCTCGCGATGGAGGGCTTGGCGCTCGGAGACGAGGACTTCTTCCCCCTACAGGATTCATACTTCCCGGTGATCCCATCCTCGTCGTCCTCCAGCACAACGGAGGTGCCTCCGAATCCACGAGTCCTGGTTCCAATTGGACTCGGCGGAGCGGAGGCAGGTCTGGATGGATCCCATGGGGCTCGGATCTCAGCCCCCCCCCCCCCCCGTGTGAAGCTGACGACGAGGAAGACGATTATTCTGATGGGGTTCAGCTGCAAGCTGAAGCGAGTCTCCATTCAGGCACTATCTCTCTCTCGGGAGAGACCACAACCGACTAAAAGACCATTATAGAGTACCTGAAGACGACCGGGAAACACTTCATCAACCTCAACGCAGGATTCACCTCAAGGATTGTCTCCTGATGTGGACCAACGCCCGTCCTCACGCTGCCGCTTAAACAAGGAGTTTCTGACCCAAAGGGACGTGAAACCGGTCAAACAGAACCAGATCTGAACCTCTTGACCGATTCCTGTTCCGGAAGTTGAAGCATCTGCTCCGTAAAGACGAGTTTGGGGGGCATGAGGAAGCCACTACTGCTGTGCAGCGGACGATGAAGAGGGTAAGCGAAGACGAGCTATTCGACTAACTCAAGAAGCTCTGCAAGCACTGCTACGACGTCATTGCAACCGAAGGGATATTTTTTTTTTTTTTTTTTTTTATATTTCACAGTTCAATTTTACAGAATGTACATAAATACATAAAAACCAAAGCTAATACGTTAAAATGAAACACAAATAAACATTATAGTTTAAAATTTTAGCATTGGAGATGAACTAAAACATATTGTACAACGATAAGAACTTAAAACTTAAAACACAAATAAACAATATCGAATCATTCAAAATATTGCATAAGAAATATTGAATAAACTATTCGCATCTTAAAAAGCACTTAAAAATTCTAAATATTGTTCGGCGATGATTGAGGGATACAGATGGATAATATTGGACCTCCTTAGACGCATACGACCATATTTCATTCTGAAGCGAGGGAATCTTCAATTCCAGCGCACCATACCTAGCCGCAGCCGAGAGAAGCACACTTCTTAGCTCGTATGGATGAAGAGGGTCCCACGATGTAATTTTCTTCGCAATTAAGGCCTTCGCGTTCAAAATAGCGAAGCTAATGGCTTTGGTACACGACGATTTGGCATTGTCGCCCATACCAAATAAAATAATTGCTTTGGAGTATTTATCTGCCGATTCTTTTCCAAGACCTTTTACATTTAGGATTACAAATCGTTTAAGAAGCCCCACTGCCTGGCACTCTACAAAAGCATGAATAGTGGAATTGTATAATCTGCCACAGTCCTTACAGGGCTTCCAAAACTTGATGCAATCTGCAGATATTTGTAACTGCGACGTAAATTTTTTCCCATCATATATTTTAGAGAGCGAACCAGTTATTCTTTTTCTCCAATTTTCCGGGAGGTCGATCAATTTTAAATATTTATTTGATATCTTTGCCACTTCTTCATTATAAGAAAATTCTGACAACTTAAGATGCCAAGGTTTTGGAGTACCATGGAACTTTGCAGATCTTGACAAAGGGAATTTAAATCTTCCATCTCGGAAAATTGTTTGAGTGCTTAAATCATGGAGAGTTAAAATCCCATGAGTTAATGCAAATTCTTCCAATTCTGCAGGGCCACTCAAGTTTCGAAAGAAAAATGACTTTTTATAATTCTTTCTTATAATATCAACAGTAGAGTCATTCTCAAAAGAAGGTTTATTTTTCCAAACAATCCGTTGCACTACCCCCCAGACCGGGGATAATTTAGAGGTCATTTCATTAGTAAGGTTTGTACCCATCATAAGCCTATTATATATTTTATTAAAACTTATTGTTCTTCGCCATTCTATTGACGGATTTTTCGAAATATCAATAAGAATTTTTATATAAACTTTGGGTAAAATGACAGAGAGCTGAGAGATACCTCCCCCAAGGAGTTTTTTTGGCCTTTTCACTGCAGGAATATAATTCTTGTGAAATAAGTTCCTCATCCATTTTCCTTCCTCCTCGATTGCCCGCTCAGCAACGGAAGGGATAGAGGTTGCTTTGTAGAGAACTGCCGGAACAATTTGTGTATTGTAGAAGTCGATTCTTTTCTGAAGATTCAGACTCCGCCACTTCCCCGTTCTCTGGAGAATTAGTGAAGAAATGTCCGTCCAATTCTTTTCATCAACACCCTTTCGACACCATTCTATCCCCAGAATTTCTATTCTGCTCTTCACTTTGCATTCGTTAATTTTAAAATCCAGGGGTGGGGTCCATGATCCTACTGGTAAAATGGCTGTTTTGGTCCTGTTGAGAGAAAGACCAGATATCTTCTCATATTTAGCAAAAAAGTCGAGGATCACTCTCACACGCATTAAAATCTGATTTTCAGAGTTACCCTCTATCGTCAGGGTAACGTCATCTGCGTATAAGTCGACCAAATGGCGACTCCCCTCAAAGTCGATTCCAAAACCATGGAACTTATACTGCAGTCTTCTGACAAATTCTTCAATAGCGAGAATGAATAAGAGTGGAGCAGAAGGGCAACCCTGTCTGCAACTCTTGCCAAGGTTAATAGGCTTGCTCTCTTTTTCACCAATGGATATAGTGGAAGTGCCATTGAAAAGTAACGCACGGACAGGGTTAAAAAATTTTTTGGGTAAAAATTTTGTAACTGCCTTTAGAATATGCCGATGACGAATGGTATCAAAGGCTTTAGAAAAATCAATTGCAATGATTGCACCGAATTTTTGCCTTTTCTCAACTGAATCAATGGCTGCCTGAATGTTGCGTGAGACGTCATAAATTTTTCTATGTTTTAAAAAGCCCTTTTGATGACTTCCAATATTTTTCTCTAGGATGCTTCCCATTTCCTGAGCTAAAATTCCGGATAAAATTCTGTACGATTCATTGAGGACCGTTATTGGTCTCCAATGACTAAAATCTGAGCCATCACCCTTCTTAGGGATAAGAGTGATTCGTCCCTTTGTTAGCGATTTACAGATTTTACCCTTCTTCTCCATAGCTTGGCCAATTTTTAATAGGTAAGGAGCCACTTGATCCGGAAAAAGAGAATACACTTTACCGACAATGCCGTCCGGACCACACGCTTTATTATCTTTATATTTTTTCTTCAGGTAAAGTGAAATTATATCCAAAGAGTATATCCCGGGGGTATCTTTGCTTTGTCTTTTTCTAGTAGGAAAATGACCTTCTCTTCTTCCAACTATTGATTGGAAGCGAGAATGAAAATATTCTAAGATGTCACAGGTTTTTGTTAAGATTATACCGTTGTTATTGATTTTTACTATTGACTTTGCTGAATATTTTTCTTGTTTAACAAGGTTCTGAATTCTCTTATTTGGATCGTTCTCTAAAATCACTTTGTCTTCCATTTCCGCTTCTGCAACCTCAGTAATCCTGAATGCGTTCACGGAATCAGACAATATGGATCGTGCAAAGATTGTACCTTTGTTGAGAATAGTATCAATTTGTGCTTGATATTTCTTTAGTTCCAATCTTCTTTCATGCACATAACTGGAAGTAGTTTTTAAAATGGTTTTATTTAAAACGTTAGCAGCTCCGTTAGAAGTCCGACATTGGGAGTATCCTTTTTCAAGGTTTTTTCTTAAAACTTTAATATACTTTTTGTCTTTTAAAACCCACTTAGGGAATATAAAATGGATTTTTGGCGTAAAACATTGTAAATTTATTTCGATTAATTTATGATCTGATAGGGGCTCTGGACGATAAAATGATGACTTGATATTATGTACAAGAGATGATGAGGCCAATGCGTGGTCAATTCTCGACTTTTGATATCCTCTTGACCAAGAAAAACTATCCGGACAGAACTTATCCATAATGTCAATTAGATTCAATTTAAAAATGATGTGCTTCAATATTGTACAATTAGGATAGTTCCTAGGAGGTTTATCTAAGTCAACATTAAGATCCCCTAGCAGTAAAAGCGGAGTAGAGCTATTTTTAGAACTATTTGCCAAGGCTTGATAAAAAGGCAGACATTTTTCGTTGGGTCCATAAGCATTTATGATATAAAAAACGGCACCGTTGGAAGAAATTCGAATTTTGTGCCAATCACTACGGAAGGAATATTCTTTGACTATGGAAACAATTTTGATTTTCTTAGTTATAAAGGTTAAAACACATCTATTCGAATCGGATCCAGTGAAATAATAATTATATCTCTTAGGCAAACAAAAAGAACAGTTAGGGGTGCAGGATGAGGACACCTTTGATGAAACATCCTGAAGGCAGATGATATCCGGCTCCAATGATAATAACTGATTCATGAGGGCGTGTCTTCTTCTTCGATCCTTCCCTCCCCTTGTGTTGAGGGAAATCACTTTCCGTATTCCTAAATTTGATTGCATTTTTGGAGATAATCCTTCTGAGAAAAAGTCAGTTATTTTTGATTGCATTTGTTAAAGATTAGAATGAGGATTAGACTTTAGGGTGTTTTAGAGGATTCTTGTCAGGTGACATGTCTGAATCGGGTTTGCTTCTTTTCCCCACAGATTGCGCACGGGTACGACCAGTTAAAATATTATTAAGGTTAACATCACACCTATCTTTTTTCCTCTTATTAAAACTTTCCGGGACCGCAACATCTTGATCTGACAAGGCAATACTGTCACTAATTACTTCAGTATTCTCTGTTACATGATTAACATGTTCTGTTTGTATACTAAAGCCTTGGGACGGAGTTGCTGCCCTATTAACCAATGGACTATAACAAGTCTCCCCGGTGATACGGTCTTCTGTGACAGTCTCAATATCCGGAGCATTTTCACACTCGCGGGATTCCATAATTTCTGACTCTTCGTTTAAACTTTGGGGTGGAGTTACTTCACTATTCCTCAATGAGCTATCACAGGTCTCCCCGGTGAACCGGACTTCCGTGACAGTCTCAATCTCTGGAGCCTTTTCACACTGTTGGGGCTCTATAATTTCAATCTCTTCAATATTTTCTTTTTCTTTGAGCAGACGTTCTTGTACGGCTTTTTTGAGAACCCTCTCATACTCAGCCGTTTTGATACGTTTTTCTGCACAATATTGCTTAATGTGCCCAAAACTAAAGCATCTTTGGCATTGGAGTTTAACTCCCGAAAACTTTAATTTAATCAGGTTGCCTTGAAAGGGAATGATTTGGGGCAATGAGGATGGGTCGGTGATAATTTCTACAATGTAGTCACTGTCCCGCCAAATGTCTTTATATAACTTATATTTTTCCTCTGCTTTGTTATCAGCAGGGTTCCTTTTAGGGTAGTGGTTGACAATCTCCCCAAATTGTTTCAACCATTCCACAACATTAGCCTCACTAACCCTTTTGAAGGTATTGATGAGAGTGACAACAATTTTCCTCTTTTTATTGACGCTTATTTTGTCAATACCCTTCAGTCTAAAAGTCACATCCTCGACTGAGCCGTCTCTATTCTTTATCTTTATAACTTTATTCTCCTTTAACTCATTTAGTCTGCTCCTTACATCAACCGGAAACTTCGTATAGAAGCACGCTTGACCAAGCCCAAATTTTGGGTTTGCACCCGCAATCTCATGCTCATTAAAACCGTATTTAACGGCAACATCATAAATGTCAATATGCTTTAGATTGTCTCCTCTATAACAAATTCCCTCAGCATTTTCCATGGTAAGCACAAATGTCTCCCATTTATAATTACCATCCAAGTTCATCCGAACTACTGCATCATTTTGGATGCCATTCTTGAGAACGCTTGCGTAACCTCTAACTTTATTATTTGATGAATTAGGATTTTCATCCGGGGGTTTATCAGGAGGGTTGCGAGACATATTGTCCTCTAAATGTTCCGTAAGGTATAAAGCTGTTATTGAAGTCTTCAATGAAGAGAAGAACGAGGGGGATGAAATTAAGGTAAACAAACGACGAACCTTCTTAGATATGCTCCGAATTTAACTTCGAGCCACGAAAAAAGGATGTGTCCGTTACGAAAAGTCCAAAAGGGAAGCACCAATAGATAACAGCGTCACTTAAAGCACTATTTAAGTTAATAAAAAGGCACAAGAACACTAAATATTTTCTAATTTAAAAGTGTTTTTTTATTAATTTGATGAAAATAATGAGTTTTACTGGACCAAACTATTCATGGTTTAACCTAATAATAAGCTATATGTGCGTATTTTGTTATATTTGTTTATTTCATTTGATCAAACATAATCCAAAAAACATTTAATTTAACTGTTAATTACACTTTGTAACACATTTTTGTCCAATGTTAATAAATTTACGTTATTTTATTAATTTTTCATAAAGGATTTCTTGTCTAAATTGTCGAGCCTTTAAACAGATGAATTTATTGCATTGCTTTTTAAAATGTTTATTACGACAATATTTGCACCTATAACATTCAATTATTTTCTTAATTAAACGTTACTTGCATAAAAATGCAAACTTTACATTGAAAACATCTTTTAAAAAAATCATCTTTGTCCGCATAGAACGAATCAGAAAGGCCAGAAGCTCCGTCTGCTTCCACAGGACTTCCAGAAGTATCTACAAAAAAAGCATTGATTATAATACTTATGCTATGTCCGTTATGAATTTACCTTCGATCAAACTATCGCCTTCATTGTTTATTGATTCAAGTGTCACATTAGATGAGGTAGAAGGACCAAAAGATATGTCAGCCTCCACAGCACTTACAGAATGATCTACAACTAAAGAAAAATAGTTTATTTTAATACACTATTGTTATGCTAGTTATGAATTTACCTTCAATCATACTATAATCTTCGTCCGCATTGAACGAATCAGAAAGGCCAGAAGCTTCGTCTGCTTCCACAGGAATTCCAGAAGTATCTACAAAAAAGCATTGATTATAATACTTATGCTAGTCCGTTATGAATTTACCTTCGATCAAACTATCGCCTTCATTGTTTATTGATTCAAGTGTCACATTAGATGAGTTAGAAGGACCAAAAGATATGTCAGCCTCCACAGCACTTACAGAATGATCTACAACTTAAGAAAAATAGTTTATTTTAAAATACACTATTGTTATGCTAGTTATGAATTACCTTCAATCAAACTATCATTTTCTTTGTTTTACTGTTGGTCTGATGTTCTTGACTGATCGACTCATCTACACTGGCAAAAGAATTGATGAAGAAAAGCTGTTTCTTGGTCCCAGAAGATATTAGGGGAACAACATTCTTCATGAGGTATCCTTCCGTTCCTTCGATAAACCATGCTTTTCCAATAAGAAATCATCATTTATTAATGTAGGTACATCTGAATAACAAATGCCACGTTTCAAATGTTCATTTGTACACTTTCTGAGCTATCTGACCACTCCTTTAATGTCACTATTCCAGGAAGTGCTGACTTCACAGTAAATACATGAAATTTCTTCATTCCTTTAATAGGACGGAAGTAGGGATGAAAGAAATTCTTCCAGTCATACCACTGAATTGGTGGGCATCCTTTCTTTTTGAAAGATATGACATTGAATTTCGCAGATGCTTTAGCAACCTATCTATCATATCTTCAACACACTCGATTTTTTGATAATTATAATAAGATTTTGATATAGCTCCAAAGCTGCGGTCGGGAGAAAACTTAGAGTGATTTTCAACGAGGAAATGAATAGATATCTCCTCAAATAGGCCACACTTCACCATAAATGCAGCGAATCCAACAATAGTTTTATTTTTATTTTGGCCTCTGCAAAATACAATTGATATTTAACTAATAAAACTTAATAAATATGATCATCACCATACCCACAATTATCACATTGAATTTGAAGATGGGGAACCGGCTCGATACGCAGCATTTCAAAATACAGTAGAGATGCACCACAATTAGAGCCTTTTTTTACTCGTTTCCTAGAAGTATACAAATCTCATATCGTAAAAATTTAATAATACACTTGAAATAAATACCTGTTCAGCCTCATCAAAGATGTATATATTAGATCTCCGTAAGCCTTCGTTCTCAATGACAAAAATGTTGACTTTGTAAAGGGAAAGAAAATGGGAAGTCCCAATTGGACCGAAGAGTGAGGGACTGATTTGGCCTCAGAGAAATCCATTGTTAATAATGCAGTTGTTTTTGGATGATTTCTAGAATATTCAACTCGTCTGTTGTAATCCTCACGTTCAGTTTTTACGTGATGGATATTGGGGATTTGATTTGAGATGTCCAATCTTCAATGGTATTCTTCTGTAACGAGTCTCTAAACATTAAGGCCAATTCTTTGGAGTGCACATGACAGACTGAGCAAACATCACTGCGTCTTCCCATGATACCAAGTTCAGGGCATGCCACCTTCCAGTGAGTCAAGAAGGTTGTCCTACAACAATAGGATAGGTATCCCTGTTCCAGGCATGACTGAACATATTTCTGATATATGATTTCTCTATTCCAATGACTAGGGAAACGAATAGATTTGAAATCGTGATGAGATGGCACTCTTCCCGGAATGCAAATGCTGTGATCTTTGATGAGGTTTTCCAGAAATATTTGATCCCTTCTCTCCTCTTATGGATGTCACGATTCCAAGGGTTCTTTGATGGCTTTCCTATTGACTTATTATCCTTATGAATAAATCCATTGGACGAATAATGGGCGTACAATCGTTGAATGCTGGATTTACTCATCCAAGAAGAAAAGAAAAGGTGGATAAACAAACTCTTTGGCCACTAATTTGGAATTTGATCTTTTTATCGCTTATATTAATTACAGAAAAATGTCCTAAGACATAGGCTTCAAGGCTCGATGGAGATATGGAGGACATTTCAAGGCATTGTTCTCGTCGATAGACGACTTCTTCTCGATTGAACCAATTAAAACATGGCGTCTTTTGCCCATTTATATCCGAAGGACCAAGAACACAGGAGTAACCACTGAGCATAAATTGATTAATCTTTTGAAGCTCCTCCTCATCCAAATCTCGAAGTTCGATGTCAACACTATCCATTTTAAAAGGTTGAAAATCCACAAAAATAGAAATCACAAAAGGAGAAGCAAATAGTGAATTTAAATAATACTATTATTAAGTAAGGAGTCATGATACAAGTCTGTCCATGGCCAGCGATAGAGCTATTTTCACAGGAACAAATTTACACGCCTTATACCTATACACATGCATAAACATATGGGGGGGGGGAGAGTCAAGAGCGACGTCACCATCAACAATCGCCAAATAATAGAGCTTCCACTGATCATAGTTGGGAATCCATTTTTTTGGGTGCCATGAAAGCATTCTGGCCTAGACTTCAAACTTGTTGGAGATCCCTCGATCCCTTCCTCCAACCCTCCTTCTATCTTCACGGGGCAAATGGGACAGTCTTGACTCCGGGATAAATGCCTTGGACACCAAGAAACGAGCCTCCTCCTTCCCAGTAAGAGACACATTCCCCTCACCTCGACTTCGTGAATGGAGTCCTACCCCTCCCTCGTCTTCGTCAGTCAAAGGAGTTCCTTCCCTCATCTTCGTTAGAGAGCTCCCCGTCCCTACTCTCCGTGAATGGAGTCCTGCCCCTCGTCGGACTTCGTTAGAGAGCTTCCCATCCCTCGTCGTTGTTATAGGGCCCCCCATCCCTCGGGCTCGTCCAAGGCGGTCCTTCCTTCGTCTTCGATAGAGGGCTCCTCGTCCCTCCTCTTCGTGAATGGAGTCCTGCCCCTCCTATTTAGGGTAGTATTCTGGAAAAGCTTCGGGCTTTAAGCAAAACTTGAACTCAATTGCACCCTTCACACATTCTCACTTTCACACGCCCTTGATTTTCTATCTCTACTAATCATGAGTCCCGCTGTTTCTCTGCTATTGAAGCGAATCAGCTCTCTATATCTTTATATCTCTATGAGTGAATCTACTAAAAATGAGGTTGTAAAAAGGGAGACTACTGTCTACTCTTTTTTAATATTTGAAAGTGTACATTAACTATGAACAACGTAATATGATTGGTTAAAAACACAAGAACCTGCAATATGATGCCAATCAAGGTATGTAGAATACCAGGTATGTGATATTTAAAAAGTGGCGCGGACACTTAATAAAAAAAATGTACGATGACGTCATAGTCCCTTTTATGATCATATTTTTATATAAAATGTCGGTCACAAAACCTCAATCCACAAGAAATAATTAAGTTGTTATGGGATTTTGTCAGCTTTTGTTATGACTCATCAGCATCTCGTCCAGACTCTACTACTCTAAGGCACTGATAACACAGTCAATATACTTTCTTTAAGCTTTAGGTTAGATCTAACTTCAAATATTGTCGTATAACAATTGACTTAAGTTATAATTTTAGCAATATGTAAATAGCTCTTTAAAAAACAATTGTAATTTCGCACTAAGGTAATGCTAATAGTATGAAATACAAGGCTAAACTTATTAATTCAATAAGTTTAATTTTTTGACGCAGATCTTATCAAAGTTTAGTGTTCTGCTATATTATTTTTATTAGTGGTTAAATTTCGATAAGAAGGTTAGACTTTATTCATTTTTAAAGTGAAAATAAACTGAGTTAATATTCTTCAGGTTAGTTGAGTTAATAACAATAACGAGTTCACGATCAATAAAGCAAGATGAAAGTAAAAAATATTGAAACAAAAGTAGATTTCTTTAAAACAATACTAAATCTTAATATATTTAAGTATCGCAACAATACATTTTTGGCTCTACAAACCTATTACTTTTTGTAGTAATTTTTTAAATCTTTCAATAATGTTAATAAAAATTGCTAAGATAATTTAAATATTTTTTATTCCTATAACTTGGTTTACAAATTTTTATTAGTAATTTTAATTGTTTGACAATTTCTATGTTCTTATAATTAATTAATGATATTTTATATATTTATAGGACAAATTGTACTTTTTTATTTTAATAATTGGCGTATTTAAATATCTTGGGTTTAAGAATAAATAATTGCTAAAAGGATATTAATATCATATTTTGATTCATTGGGTATTATTTCATATTTCATTTGCTCAATCAAGTGAGTTCACCCAAAATTTGTCCATCTGTGATATTCAAGTTCTGTATGATATCTCAAATCCATTCAAATATGGCAATTTAAAGTATTTATTTTGTACTCAGAACATTGTTTTGCTAGTAAAAGTTATATTAAAAATTGAAAAACATGTAATATCATCTTATTAGACTTACAAATTCAGATAATATATAATATATTTTAACTGTGTAATAGAGCTTCCATTTATTTTGTTAAAGTTAATACTCCAAGGATAATTACAATGTATAACGCATATTAAATTTAAAGTTCATCTACCTTATCAGAGTATTTGCTTACATTTTTTAGGGTTTTGGAAAGTGGAAAATCAATTTACCCATATTGGCATCTTTTCGTTCGATTAAATGGATCTGAAAATTTGTTTTGACTATTTCTTATCTATTGATCAAGTGTGCTGTCCGAATAAAAGAATTAAAGTTGCCATGATCCGTGGAAGATGTTTGCCAATTTTATCTTTGACACCTCGATGTCTTTTGACATTATTTTCACACAAATGAGGTTGAAAGAAGGGGCATTGCAGTCTTGGCTTTAGTTTCTGATATGACCCTATCAAATGTTGGACTGCGTAACTCATTGAAAGTCTCAAAAGATTTCTCATATTTTTGGAATCCTTCTGATACATAAAAGATAATTTATATGTTTCATGATGTCTCTCATTTGATCAAACTCTTAAGAAATCACCTTTTAGACAGAGGCCATTATCTGATTGAGGGATCCAGCATTATAAAAAAGATTTTTCGGACTTAATAAAAATAAATCCCCAAGAATTATAAGTAGTTCATACAATCAAGGAAATTCATTAATAATGCCAGAGCAATCAAAAGCAAAGAGTTTGTCTAGCGCCTCAACTGTTGAACCATACGACAGTTTCTGATTTTAACTATATATTTCTGAATAAAAAGTCTCAATCCGATTTTATTGCTACACTTAACTCAGGGATAACATGTACTACACTAATAAATCTGAATGCCTCCAAGGCAGTTTTTGAGAGAAGTTTGTGAGTATTTATTTAAATTTATTGTTGTTTATATTTAATTTGATGGGTATTAGTTTTATTCCAATTGATCAGTTTTAGTTTTTATTTAAATTCATCAATATTTCTTATAATCATACTTTACTCATTTTTTATTGAACTTGTTTATTAAGTTCAACAGTAATATTGAATACTCTGTCCAACTATTATATATGAGGATAAAAAATGAATGTCCAATATTATATAATTTTATCATATTATTCAACTTTTATTTCTTAAGTTTCCGTGAGAGTTAATTTTTTTGTCCATAAAAAGAAGATGTCCTTATTATAGTTGAAATATTTTTCTTTATCATACATTCCACGACTTGCGGATTAAAGAAAGAAGGCGATGTAAGTAAATATCCAATGATGTCAATTCGCTTCTTTACATTACTTACTTTATTATTTACATATACATCACTGGAGAGTTTGTTAAAATTATTCCTTTCTTTTCTACCTTACCTTGTTATATTAATCTTATTATAACCGATAATTCTTACAAGAACCAAAAATCTTCAATTCTCTTAAATTAAATAAGTGACAATTGAAATATTCCTTTTAAAATATTAGTGATTTTTGTTTGTAAATTATCTCAATATTTAATTATAAGGAAATTTATAAAATATCCCCAGCTAGCACGGCAGATGAAGTCGGACCAATGACGACTGAGAGCACGCCGGGGATTTATAAAAGTTTATTAAGTAAAAAAATTAAATGTAACATACCTTGTATTCTATATACCTTGATGCCAATATTCCTAGCCAATTTTTCATTTGATTAGCTTCTTCATCGACAAT
This sequence comes from Caligus rogercresseyi, assembly GCA_013387185.1. NCBI lineage: Eukaryota > Metazoa > Arthropoda > Copepoda > Siphonostomatoida > Caligidae > Caligus > Caligus rogercresseyi. Next base: position 30,777,578 of record CP045890.1, read on the forward strand.
TATTCCTTAAATATAGCATCAATTAGAGGGCTAATTGAAAAAAAAAATAATACAAAATGGAGAAGAGTAAATGAAGAATACCATTATAGGTCAATCTCATTTTCACCAAAAAAATCCTGTATTCAAATAGTGTTCTCACGTCACATATATTCAACACATATTTTCAAATACATCACAATGCATTCTGATATGTTTTAGAAGAAAGTTATAATAAAAATGAGGGTGGGTCTTAGAAGATTGATAGAAAAACAGGTAAATTCATAAAAGATAACAATAATAAAATCGAAAGCCTGCAAAGCTGTATCAACTCTTAAAAATAATTATCAATATGACGTCGTGTTTTTATATAAAACCGCCTTGTTTGTTGACTACGTTGTTGCAGATCTAAGAGTCTCTATAAATTGGACCACGTATCTTCGTATCTCTGCTGGAATGCATCTTACGTTGACCCTGTATGCATAGAGGAGCCCTTGCACCGAGGAGATTATATGCTCTATATAGAAAGCCTTCCCATATCGAGGTGAGGTAGAAATTAGCCAATCAGACAGTTCCAATGTTGTTCCATAAGCTTTTACTATTTCTGCTTTCACGGCACGGATAACACGGATAATCGTACTGTGAAGACGTGCCTCAGGCACAAGAAAAATAAATTGTTCCTTTCTCGATCCGTATGATCTTAAATTCCGTGCTGAGACTGCTAACCTTTTCTTAAGTCTTTGTGTTTGGGAAAAGTCTACCCATGTCTCCTCCAGAGGAGGATCCACCTCCCCCCAACGTCCCCTTCGCCTCCCAGCAATAAAGGAACTATTCCTGAAGAAGGGTAATTGGAATCCGGCCAATTGGCAAAGAAATCCATTCAATCCCCCACCAGCCCCTCATCAAATCCATCGGTAAGCCCGAACGCCACTCCAAAGAATCAAATCAAACATTCACTCAATTTAATAATGAGATAAATAAAATATCAAACGTCACTCCCCTGAGAGGTGACAACACTACCATTCATAAAAAATTAATGAAGACACTATAAAATGGAGGCTTTTGAAGCTCCAAATAGCCAATGAAGACAACTCGATTCCAGAGGACGGTGATTTCCTTGATTTTATAAAATAGCTATACAAAAGCTGGGAATCCCAGTATATGACCTCTCTCATCTTAGCTCAGAAACAGGCCCAGGTAGCTTAAAAAGCCCTAAAATGTAGTAGAGAAGTTCAAAAATTTGTCGTTACATATGAACTACACTAAAAAACCACGCAAAAATATTTTGTAGTTGATATTATGTAGGGGCCTTACAGAAGCTTTTGAAATAAACTCAACCAAAAAATTCCGGCTTAAAGCCCTGAAATGTGTCGGGAGAGTCTCCGAAGAAGACCTCACAAACACTATCACGCTCTTCGCAGAGAAGCCAGCCCAGTAGGGTTTGTTAGATCGGAAGCTAATAAAAACAGCCTAGCTGCCCATCCTGCCTTTAAAGGCTAGTGAACTCCTAGGATCTGGCTCCTTATAATATGAATTTAAGGTGATCCCTCAAAGATTACGATCCTCTTACCCGTTAAAGAGACGATTATTAAGCTGACCTTCCCTAAAATGAGCAAGCAGTGCTCAAACTGCTTCAGATTTAAACACACTACTAAATTCTGCACAAGAGACAAGGTCAAAGTTGGTGAATACCAAATTTTTCTTCTGAACACTCTCATACAAAGAGGGAAAATCGAAGCAGGTTTTAAATCTTATGCCCATGCTTTAAGAGCCCCAAGACTGTCAGTAGCTGAAAAGTCAATATCAGAAACCCCCGCAACTCAATGTAAAAACAATGTGGAAAAAGACGATGAAGCCACTAAATTACCACCTCTTGTATCGAGGTTGACAAGACATCCGTATGTCATATTCCCCGGAATTTTCCGATTCCAAATTCTATGAAACGGCCCAAAATGATAACAACCCCAAAATTAATAATGAACTCTCCTCGGAACCTTTGCCTTCCCAAACCGGACTAGATGAAACTGATGGGAACAAAATAAGAGACCTCGTTTTCGAGAAGACTCAGATTCTTTAAATACTACTGATCCAAAACCTTCCTCTAAACATTTAAAATCTCAATCAAACTCCCACACTAACTCTCCATACAAAAGCACGACCGCACCAACATCAAAAATAATATCCCCCACAGAGAATACAGATTCTGAATCTTCTGTTACCCAGGATCACAAAAGTATACGCAACTTTTATCCCCTAAATTGCCCTGACGAGAACAATATTCAGCACTCCACTTTCGACACTCTAATGGCCAGGCAAAATAGCCCAGCTCCCTTTGCTCGAAGAACGAGATCAACTAAAAATAATACTAAATAGATCCCAGAAATAAACTTTCGATTAATTCACGGTTTTTTAAGAAACACAAATATGACCTCGATCATTACTTATAATGTAAACTCCATTGCATCAGGAATTCGTGCCAGAAAAAGTTTTGGCTATATAAAAAGTTATAATTTACCCGATGTTCTTATCCTCGTTGACACGCGAGTTGAAGACATTTCAAGCCTCTCCCATCTTCTCCCATAGAATTATTTATATCCCAAGCGACAAAGAAAACGCTCAATCGAGCAACACGCGGTAATAAATATCATTAGAAATGGCGCCTTTACATCAATATGACGCAAATAAAGGAAAGGAGATTCGCCGAAGCCGAGAGTCAAGCAGGATCTCCACTCAAAAAAGGGAATGATCTGCGTTTGGTGGGACTGGGAGGGCATGTTGGACTGGAAAATGTTCGAAAGAAACGCCACAGTCAACAAAGAGTTCTATGCTGCCCAGTTACATCGCGTAAATGAGGCTATTTGACTGAAAAGACCCGATAGACAAGGCATATTGCTCCACGATAACACTAGATCCCATGTTGCACAAGTCGTCAAGCCCGCATTTCAGGAGCTCGAATGGGAAGTTCTTCAGCATTCACCGTACTATTTGGCCCTTGCAACATCGGAATATTACTTTTTCCACTCTCTATCAAACCAAATGAGGGTGTTACCTTCGACAACGAAGAGCATCTCAAAAACTGGCTCAAATTTTTTTTTCGACATCAGACAGGACGATTTTTGGGGGACCGGCATCAACAAATTGGTCGAGAGGTGGTGGGAGGAGATCGTAAACAGTATCGATTAATACATGATTGATTAATTATTGTTATATTAATAGTTTTTTTTGTTCAAATAAATCTTTATAATAAAACTCTACGAACTTTGTTTCAATCCCTATATTATGTTTATGTATGTCTTTTTATTTAATTCTACCTACATTTTTAACATTGTATTTTATGTATTTTACTTTCACGTTATACAACCTTAAAGAATTGTTAACATCTATTATTTAAATGTAAGAAAAATCCGTCAACGCCCGATGGCATAATAATGTCTTTAGTGTTTAGGCGTCATGTGCATAGAGATACAAATATATGTAGAGTATTTATACATTACTTTGACAGAACTCCTCAACAGCTAAAAGAAAGAAAGACCTTTAAACATTTAATTTAACTGGATAACTGATTCTAGAGCTTTTGAGTGTGAATTACAGGACAATTCAACTCTTTAAAAAAATATTAATTGTTTTTCAGATTTATAACATTCTATATCTTTGGCTATATTTGTATTATGATTGATATGTGTCCAGAAGAAATGGATCAGGGAATATATAGCGTAGGAAGAAATGGTCCGAGAAAAAATGCCGTATTTTACTCGGCCATATCTTCCTAATATATAATTGATCATAAACTATTTTATACATACTTGTTGATTCCCCAAAACCCATGGGATTCCACTTGAAATTCGTATCTTAACCCTCTTGACGTTTGAAAGGGTTAGTCGGAGGGTTCATATAACGAAAGGATTCCCTTATTTTTCATATAATCCGAAGTCTGGGCGTTGATAAACTCATTTAATTATAACCGGTAGTAGGTTTCAACTTTGGTCCCTTATTATACTCGAGTTGAAGGATGATGCATCAAAGATTTAACTCTTCATAACTTCAAAAAAGGTCTCGTTACTCTCTGAAGGCTAAATATGTACTCCTAACATCGAGCAAAGATTGGCATTCTATTAATTATACATTCACCAGCGACTTATTAAAAGAACCAAAGACCTTATTTAAGATATTCTTTTGTGCTTGCAGTATTTGGGGCTACACATTTTCGAGAAATCAAGATTAAAAATCTACCGTTCTACATAATCATACAATCGGCAGCACTTTCATTGATTGGTAAATTTTTCAACCCTTTATTTTTCTTCCCTGAGCAATTAAGCTTTGTTTAAACAATACTTGAAGGTATTAGATCAATCAAATTAATTACTCTTTGTTTTTGGTTGTGTAAAGTCTTTCTTTTGATATTAATTTTGGACAAGGAGGTATCGAGGTATGGGCTATTTTATCAAGTTCTTTTGCAGTCTTTTAGTCGTCTATAATAGACAGAGCTGGGACAACCGATAGATAATCGGTAAATCGGAAGACGGTTGTACCAGTTTTTGCATTCCATTATGAGCTTATGGTGCCAAGAGAGAGAGAGCATGTCTGCTCTTGAGTATGAACATTGCACAGAAAATAGGGCGTAGCTATTTTGCACTTAACTTCTTCTATCCCCCTCCTACTACATTTCCCTTTAAGTGTGACTTGTCCTTGGCGTCAATAGAGAAAAGTGGGTTTGCTCCAGTGATATAAAAAATATATATTCTGAAAATCTCTAGGGTACTTCGCGAAAATAGATTGCACCCACCACTCTACAGATAGATACTTTTTAAAAGAATCAACGGAATACCGATACCGCCTGTATACGTTAGTTTTTTTTGCACTTGTACCAATCTATCGATACCGATTTGCTACCGATACCAATATATTTTTTTCTACTGAATCCCACCTCCGGTAATTAATCCTAAAAAACTATTGAGTGCTAGAAGACATTCTATATTCCATTATTTTATCCTTTCCAATAGACATAAGCTTTTGCCGCCATTTTGTCTCGTCTTGCACGAAATCGTTCGCTTCATTTTTAATCAAATATCCTTCTCCTTTCTAGATCTTTAAACAATTTCACCAAGATCTCCACCCTCTCAACTGCCTCCAATCGATACACTTGACATCGGAGGTCATCGCTGTTGGATATGACTTAGGATTCGTCGAAGTTTATCTCCAGACCCGAATATTCTCCAAAAGCGTCCAAGATCAACATAAATCTCCGATATTGATCTACGATTTCCCCTTCACCATAAATGAACTTCTCTCGTTCGACAATGGTACCCTTCATATCTTCTTGAATTTCCATTCGAAGAGGACTCAGCGCTACGAGGAAAAAAGAGGGGGTATAGGATCTCCCTGTCTTACGCTGTCCTGGAAACCGACCTCACTAATTTAATAAAGCTGTCTGCCACTCCCAATGACATTAATTGGTCTGTTATTGCTTTGTGACTCATCAAGTCCAATGTTTTTTTAAGTCGACTATTATAAGACTTCATTTCTCATACGTCAAAATGAAGAGTTTTTTGATATATGACGTAATTGATTTTCTGCCTTGGGACACATAAACAGGAAACAAATTGTAAACCAATCAGAAAGTGAAGGAAAAAGTTATGTATTTTGATTCTTTTATTGCCATCCATCCATCGGCCTTAGATAACAATATTTTTGCCGATATAATTAAAATGTAACAAAAATATATCGACTCCCGACAGCTATAGAGTAAAAGTTAAATAAAAAGTTTTTCTTACATAACTTTCTGATGCTATAAATGATGATTATGTAAATAAATATTTGTGATATGCTACTTTAAAGTGAAGGTTCTATCATCCCAAAATCCCCTTTGTCTCCGACATAATTAACTAAAAATTTATATTATAGTATAGTACATATAGTAGCATGATATTTGTTGTTCTTTTATAACGAGAGTTTTTTTTTCATTTATTGAATAAATAATTTATTTTCAGTTTCCAAAGTCATTGCTATGTTGAATGTTATAATAATTTTAAATTCAAATTAATAGTATAATATGAATATCATGGCGTACAAAGGAGTATTTGAAAATGATATAAAGTTTGAAACTGCATTTAATGCAAAAATGTAACTTTTAAACACTTGTATACTATGCATAAGAATTACTTTTTTGTCTCCATTAAAACTTTATGCATTTTCATTTATGAGTTCATTTAATGCATTACATTATATATATTAAATATATCACCATTATAAAAAGGTATGAATTCTCTTATACAATTATTACTATAGGATATATGAATATGTGAAGTGAACATAAGTCTACTCAAACATTTTATGAAATTTATGAGCTATAAAGATAATGTTATTAATAATTATTAATATTAATAATTAATCATATTATATAATAATTAATTATAATTAGTAAATAATGTGATACTTTATCTTCTTCTCACTTTCTCAATATCATTGCTATTTTAAAATGATTGAACATATATTGTAGGTAACGCCTAAAGAACTCCATTTTTTTACATACAAAAACATACGAGGAGTAATTAACATTTTAATGAGTAATTTTTGGGGTTTCTTCCAAAAATGAATAATATAAAACGTTAATTACTTGCAAATGTTTGTATTTTTTATAACAACAAATTTGGAATCATTAAGATCTGAACTATCATTATACATATATTTTATATATAATTATTACAGTGTCACTTTAGAATGAAATGAATAAAGTTTGTCACTTCCCCCTATCGAAAAATGTTTTTAAATATGTAAATAGAATGTTGATGATGTTTGATTTTGTTTTGTTTAATATTTGTTGTGTAAATTTTTTAATTGGACGTGTAATGAATAAGGTTTTTTATGTTTGGTAAAATTTAAGAATAAATGTTGTACGAAGGTACAAAAAAAAAAAGTTGGTAACTATCCTTTTAGTATCCATTTTATACTTTCCCATATTGTAGAATCAGAACACGAGCCCTTTTTGATATAAAAAGTGTAAAATGTTTATTATCCATAATAAAAAGATATAAAACTAGATTAAGTTTGTAGAAACAATAGGATAAAAATACGATTATTTTTATACTTATTTGACTATAACACATAATCTCGTAAAAATAATATTATTTCTCGAAGTACATATTACATGTATTTACATTATACATATTTAGTGCTAAACATGCCACCTAATAAAAGATTCCAAAATATCATGCAAATTTTTCTTTTTATTATATTAATTATTGTATAAATATTATATATCCGAATACAGAATGCTGGTTTTGTTTTGTAAAAAATGAAAAGTTTATTAAATGCACTATTTCAAAAAACAATAATAACAGAATAAAAATGAACATGAACAAAGAAGAAAAATAGAATCCCACTTATATTTTTTTATGGCAATATTTTGAGATAAAATAGTGATTTAGAAAACCTTTTGCAGAGATAAATGCGTCATTGATTCATCCACTTGCACTGATAAAGGAGAGGGCCCGTTTGTTGAAAAAAATCGGTCAATATCAGGCAACAATTTTTTCAATTTTTAACTTATTAAATTATTCGCCTCCTATAATATTGACTTATCCCGGATACGAACGGCTGTAGTTTGTTTTGTTTTTCACATCTGAGCTTTCCGATATCTGCACTATTTCATGTATCTCTGTTTTAAAAAGTCCCGGTCGCTCTGATAAATTTATGTAATGATGAACATATTATCAGTAGTTCAAATGTATTGATTTATTCTGATATTATATTTTTAAGTTTGATGGCAATCATTTTTTTCAATATTCATAAAAAGACATATACATTAGGGCTGTTCTTATTTTTGTTTGAAATGTTAGCAACATTGTGGATTTTCTGTTTCTTGGTGATAAAAAGACGACATACAAAGTTTGAACAAATCGGTCAACATTACGAGGTCACGCAACGAGGTCAAAGTTTTAAAAATTTAGTAAAAATATAGTTTTCCACAAATTTCTTCAAAATGGTGACGTTACAGACTTCAATAATAATTATTAATTTAAAGGAAATCTATTTACTACCAGACGTATGTTTGATGTTTTTTAATAAAACAAAGTTTTCAGTAAAAACAAAGAAATTTTTTAAACTTTGACCTCGTTGCGCGACCTCGTAATGTTGACCGATTTTGTTCAAACTTTGTATGTCGTCTTCTTTTATCACCAAGAAACAGAAAATCTACAATGTTGCTAACATTTCAAACATTTGAAAAATAAGACAGCCCTAATATACATGCGCGCAAAAATAACGGTGTCCAGAAGAAATGGCCCAGGAAAATACGGCCTAAAAAGAACTGGTCCAATAAAAATGGCCCATGAAGAAATGACTCAAGATAGTAAAGGAAAATGATGACTCATGGAAAAAACGGTCCAGATACATGGGTAGGCAAGTATTTGAGTGGAGGAATACAACTAAGTATTGTACAAATACTTTTTAATATAAATTAGATAACTTATGGCAAAAATACTATATATTTTAGCAGTTATTGATAAAGGATTTCTTTGTTATTGCCATTAGGCATGGCTAAGAATTACTTGGACATTTTGTCCATGCGTCATCATTTTCCTATCTATCTTGGATTATTTCTCCTGGTTCATTTTTTCTTGGACCATTCCTTCATAGGCTCCGTTTTCCTCGGCCATTTCTTCTAATATCAAAAAGAATATTTAATACATATATAAATTGATCTGACAAAATCATAGTTTGAGGCTTTTTCTTTGCCAACTCGGTGGGTTGGAAAAACATTCATTTGTTTGTGAATGAGTAAGTTCACTTTGTGATTCTATATATTTAGATATATAATTACAACTAAAGTGATAATCTTGAAAGCGTTTATGGCAGAACGCTAGTGGAAAATATGTGTTTATTTTTGCAAGGAGGAAACAAAAACCAAAGAGTATTTTTTTCAAAGTACCTTGAACCAAAAATATCCAGGTTTCAAGTCAAAAATAATACTCCAATTCAAGTTTTTTATTCTAAAGAATTGATTTTAACCTTGTTTGCACCGTTACTAACCAGAATTGTATGAAAAAATTATAAGTATTGTACACTTTTTCTAACACATAGCTTTTGTTGTTGGTTAAATAAAGTCAAGCTAGGTGCTTAAAAAAATATATAGTGAGAACATTCATTTCGAATAGTGTGTTATAATCGACCCAATCCAGCCCCACTTCGTCTCTAATACACTTTCAAAGAAATCAACAATAGCGATACCGAGGGTCGATGTTTTTATCTTTTACTATCGTTCATTTTGAACAACAGAATACTGCTACCGATTGCATGATTTTCGTCCAACAGTAGCAGTAGATTTTAATCAAAACTTTGATTTCTGGAAAATGGATCGCGCTAAAATTTATACCTATTTTTGCCTTTATAATTTCTTCGGGACACGCAGCTTACGTCTTTCTCTCTTTATCACTATTTCTCTCTCTCTCTTTATCTCTCTCTCTCTATCTGACCTACATAGCATCATCAGCAGTTAAATCAGACATGTGTTGACTGCTCCCCTCCCTTCTTGCTCTTTGTTTTCCTTTACTCACTTGCTTCATTTGCAACTCACTTGCAGAAAAATAAATCAATTAAATCCCTTCAATGAAGTTCTTCCCCTTCCAAACTGCATAGCAGCCCCTCCCTCCTCCTCCTTCTTCCCATCCCTCAATCAAAAGCTCTTCATTCTCTCTGTGGCTGCCGCCGTCCCTAACGATCATTATTATTATTATTACTTTTAAATTATAACAGAGTCCTTCTTCTTCGTCTTCATTGTTTTTACTTCCGTTCCATTTAGCATTTGTAATTTATGAGACAATCATCTATCAAGGAAGAGTAGAAGCGCATAAGTTGAAGAGAGAAAGAGAATCACTCCCTCTCGGAAGAGTCTTAATAGGCTAATGAAGGACGTTTGGAAAGACAGGATTCATGAGGGGCTCAGGGAGGGGGAAAGGGGTAAAGAGTTGTAGTAGCAATAATATATACTTAACAAACATACACACATATTATGTATATACAAACAAGAATGGAAAGAGCATGAAAAAATCATTATAAATTAAGTGGATGGAGGAACAAGAAGAATGGAGGAAGATAGTTTTGACTATATCTTTACACAAAGGCCACCCTCTAAAGGGACAAGAAAAGTACATAGTTCATAATTACGGATCCAAACAATAGATATAAAAGATTTAGAGAGCTTATTGGATTCTTCAGAGAAATACGTCATTGTGTCCAGAAACCAGCTGAACGATGTTTTCTGCTATTGGAGGGAATAAGCTCTCTATATCTATATCTCTATGGATTCTTCAGAAAAGTACGTCATTGAGTCCAGAACACAGCTTAACGATGTTTCTCTGCTATTGGAGGGAATAAGCTCTATATCTCTATGGATTATTCAGAAAAAAACGTCATTGTGTCCAGAATACAGCTGAACGATGTTTCTCTGCTATTGGAGGGAATAAGCTCTCTAAATCTTTAATTCTCTATGATCCGAACCCACCAATAAAAATGATTGTTTTTCTTTGAGTAAACCGGTTTCCTTTTTTTCTACATCTGATAACACTTGTAACAAAGTTTTGTGCTTGAGTTGAAACTGTTATTTTCTATTTGCCTATGTCCAGCAAACATGAAAAAATACTTTTAATCATTTCTAATTTTGCTTTTGTGTCCAGGATAAGGATATTTGTGAAATTTACAATTTCATCATTTCTAATGGTTCAGGCCCTGTTATCTTAGTGGAAAGTAAGAATAACCACAAATGTCAGTAGTATTTATTTTTCTACTATATTTGTGCATTTCAAATCCGTTTTTATAATGTATATATCTTTCGTACTAATCGAAAAAAATCGGCTATATATTTCAAAAAGTTGACCATATTTTAGTGTTCTATTTAATCGGTGATATATTTTTTGTTTCGAGTCTATTGACTATAATCAATTTGTTATATATTTTTGGTATATGTCAATGCATTTCAGAACAGTTTTTATAATTTCGATATCTGGCATGAAAGTAAAGAAAAGATCAATTTAGTAGGATGAAGTATTGATCATATTAAGTAACTACTTTTAGGTGATTATTGAGGTTGCATTTAATATTATTGTCATTTGTTACGAAGAAAAAAAATAGGTTTGCCTTTTTATTTACATATAATTATTTACAAGTGTCAAAAATAATTTTATTTTTTAGAGAGTTACTGTGATTTGGAAAATTGCATTTCAATATTGTTATCAATTATTTAAGGAACATGCAAATAATAAGGCAACCTGTTTTTTTTTCTTCGTAACAAATCACAATATATTAAATGCAACCTCAATAATCACCTAAAAGTTTTTTTCGATTAGTACGAAAGATATATAAATTATAAAAACTGATTTTAAATGCACTGATATAGTAGATTAATAAATACTACTGACATTTGTGGTTATTCTTACTTTCCACGAAGATAACTGAGCCTGAACCATTAGAAATGATGAAAATTGTAAATTTCACAAATATCCTTATCCTGGACACAAAAGCAAAATAAAAATGATTAAAAGTATTTTTTCATGTTTGCTGGACATAGGCAAATAGAAAATAACAGTTTTCAACTCAAGGACAAAAACTTTGTTACACGGTGTAATCAGAGTGATAACCCATTTATGAGCAAACACAACTACATTATTTTTTTCTTGAGTAAAAACAGTTGCTTCATTTAATTAATATTAGTGGATGGAAGTGGAGGAATCCATTCAGGGGATGATTAAGTGGCATGGATGTAGGCCCATAAAGAGGCGATCATTAGTTATTGTAAGGATGACATTTATTCTATCTGAATTGATGTTCACCTCTCAAGAGACGTGAGTAAAGTGGTACTTTGTTGCAACATACCAACTACACTTATTTTATTCCATCTCCTCTTGTTTCAATCAATCAAGCTTTAAAAAATATCACCTTTTCTCTATATATATTCATATGTTACTTTTTATCTTGTGGTTCCCTCGTGACATAAAATGCACGTGATAAATGATATTATAGCTAAATGTTTAGTATATTTATGTAATTTAAATAAAAAAACTTCCTTCCTCAAAAATCCATACATTCGACAATTAAAATAGCTTAATTTATAGTGTAAGTATTGATAAGGACAAATTTGTCTATATTAAAAATGTTTTATTAAATGTAATCATTTAAAATCATATATGAGTGCACTTGAGATTCTTTCCTTGGAATTCAACCATAGAGATATAAAGATATAGAGAGCTGATTGGATCCTTCAGAGAAATACGTCATGTGACTGTAAAAACTTTTAAAAATATATACAGTAAACCCTCGATATAACGAACTATATGGGGGGAGGGGAGGGTCGTTATATCCGAAAGTTCGTTAAAGGGGGGCTCTGGAGTGTAAGGTATATCCTGCAGGAGTGACGACGAACTGCCGCTGGACACATTGGCAGATTAGTGGAGGAGGTCGAAGTCACAGACACACTGCTGGTCTCAGACTCGGTCCTAGACCTCTTCTCGGCTGGGGAGGGGCCAGCCTTGAAGAAGTCAGAGATCTTCGTCTGTGTCTTCCTCTGCTGCACCTCACGCATGGGTTCAAACCGCATGACCGCAATAGCTCATAATTCGGGTTCGGTAGCCTTAAATATAACGACTTAAGTTCGTTATATTCGGGGCTTGTTCGGTCATGGACAAAAAAGGTTCGGTAGCCTCAGATATACGAACTTAAGTTCGTTACATATAAGGCTTGTTCGGCCAGCTCCAGGAAGTTCGGTATCCTCAGATATAACGAACTTAAGTTCGTTATATCTGAGGCTTGTTCGGCTAGCTCCAGGAGGTTCGTTGTATCCGAAGTTTGTTATACAGAGGGGCGTTATATCGAGGGCTTACTGTAGAGAGTTTATTCTCTTAATCATTCATGGATTTATCTCTAAGATCAGCTTACGATGACGTTGTATAATTACTTTTTTATTTTGCACACACAGAAACATTAGAACGCTGTTTCGCAACCATTGAAGGGAATCAACTCTCTATATCTTATATCTCTATGATTTAAACACACAAAAGCAAATAAAATAGCTTCAACTCCTTTTTTGCTCGTCTCTTTCTCAACCGCAAGTGGAAATTATCCCTCTATAATTCGAAAATTAACTTATAAAGTAGCTAAACACTACATATAACATTAAATGTTATGAACCGTAGCGCATTTTCAGCTTATTTCATTACTACATTTTTAAAACTTTATTGTTTTGTCATATATTTAATAAAATTATTTTAACTCAAAAAAGAAATAAACTTTCAATCATTTTGTTAATAAAAGATTTATAAATAGTTGACGCTCTCACAAAGGATCATTTTCCACAAAAATAAATCCTTTTTTTCCATGGATACAGATCACAAAAATATTACTAGTTCCAATTAAAGATTGTAATTCAATGGCTTCTTGTTTTCTTATATATACATATATTTGGTAAACCCCCCGCTTTGGAGCGTTACTGTTGTTAAGAGCCAGGATGAAAACATTGTTCTCTCCTAAAGACTCCAGAAATCTTAAGAAATGGGATTTAGTTATGATTATATAGAGATATTGTGGTAATAATTATTTATAGATGAAGTGTTTTATTTTATCAGAGCTGTTGAAATCAGGTTAACAAATGTTCTTTGCATTAACAATCTTTAAACCTATATGAAGAATATTTGGCCATCTTTCTCATATTTGCAACATTTCTTTTATTCTCAAATAAAGCTGTGTTGTGAGGAGAAGTGGTTTTGAACTAACTTTTTAAAACTTGAAATAATGATCAAGCGATATATATATATATATACATATATATAAGAGTGGTAAGATTTTCAGGACATCCTTTAACAAGGATGACGTCATCCGATCCGCGCAGCTGATTTTTTGCAGACAGCCAACATATGAGAGATCATTTCACTTGAATTTTATCATCGTCATGGCCGCATATGGAAATCTACAGCCTGTTATCTGGAACGAGCAAGAACACAGTTGTGCCGTTATCCAGATTCTTTATATAAAGAGCAACACCCAGGTCTCTGAGTTGCTCAGGATCGACAGAAGAAGGGTTGCTGAGCACAGGCAGCAGCTGAAGGATACCAGGGGCCCTCGTGCTGTCGTCGACAGGGCCTTCAGGCACTCAGCAGCACCAGCAAGGCCAGGACCCTGACTTCATCAGGAGGGTGTCAGACATCTTCGAGCACGACCCCAGCAGGTCCATCAGGGATGTCGCCAAGGTGCTGTACGTTCTCACGTAACTTTGTTGGCCTGTGTGAATGTGGATTTGCGTTGTCACAGCTTCAAACTCAAGGTTGGCCAGACCGTAAGACCCACTGGCCCCCTAGCTCCCCTATTCTATGAGCTATTTTTTCTGGGGCTACCTTGAGCAACACACCAACCGACTGGCTCACAACACCAAGGCAGCCCTGATCAACTCCATAATGAAGCAGGCCAGGAAGTTGGACAGGGCCTTGGTGGCCAAGGCCTGCTCCTCCTTCCACGCCGGGATCCAGCGCGTCATCGAAGCAGAAGGCGGATGGATTGAATAAGCAGAATCTACACATCTGTACGAGCATTTTAATGTCTTAATAAATAAAATTGAACAAAAATTAACGATTATATGTGTATTTTAAGTTGAGAGAGGAAAAACGCCGGATTTGATCTTACCACCCTGTAATATATATATTTATTTATATATATAGGTATATATATCTATATATTAACTTGCGATGAACAAAAAATGAGTAATGTACTTTTAAAGAAATCAGTTTATTCTAGGAAACATTACATCAGTTTTGGTTTCAGATTCCTAGAGCCCTGACTACAATATGTTTAGTATTATTTAGTAAAATGACTTATAAATAACTATAACTACTTTGGATAGTGCAACACAGTGGTTACTAGAGTAGATTATCACCAAATGGTCATACGCCCGATAAGTTTTTTGATGCATAGTTATATTTTTAGGATACATTACGATGCAACGGCATTTATTTATATAAATATTACTTTTAGATGCTAGGTTCAATGCACTATTTTTGTGCATTGTTTATTTGTATCAACTCAAAAAAAAAAATACTTTGAGATACTAACCTCGATATCATAGTTTATTATTTTTTATTATTGTTTGTTACCTGATCATATAATTTGATGCAACGATATTGGGGGAAGATACTTTATACCCTAGGTTTGATAAACTATTTTTATAGAACAAATATTACATGTAAGAAACAATGGAGACACATTAAATCATTCATCAGTTTCATAACTAACAGTTCTGGTCTAAACAGTCTTTAATTTTAGGTCCTAAAATGTTATATAATCTCAAGATCTTCTAACTGTGTTCCGGTCGTTATAAATCAATAACAAATTAATAGCACTGGTCAACGAATTTTGATTGAACCAATGATACCTATTTTTATGAAATAGACCCACCGAATTCAATAATGACATCCGTTTTCTAAGCCTGGAGGTCAAAATACTAATTATTATTTTTGTCTTTTTTCAAAATCACAGTTTTCTTGACTGACCTTAATACATAATTTCTTCATTGATTTATATAAAATTGACAAAGTGTACAAGTAAGGATTGGAAAATGTCAATTCAGAGATTTAAATTCTCCTCTAAAATGTTTTTTCTTGATCTACAGGTATGGATAAATGGTGTCGGTATATCATCAAAATCAAGTTTCTTAAGAATACTAATAACTATTTTCCTTGGCTTAGAAAATTATTAATTATCAGTTGAAATAATGTTCTGAAGAATCTAAGTAGGATTTTTTTCCATATAATTATTCTTGGAATTTTATTAAACGTAATTTTAATCATAAAAAGTGATAGGTTTGTTGAACCAAACGTGCGTTATTTTAAAATAAGATAATGGTAAGGTAGACTCACAAAGCATAATTTTGAGACAACTCCATGGAGATATCGAATAATACTTGGATTGTTCAGGAGGATCACATTTGAAAACATGACCATATTATGCATTTTAGGTTTTTTTTAAAATAAACAAGGCAATATCTCATATATATATCACTAAAGGACGATATTGAAATGGTTCATTTGGCATATTCTAGGACCTCAACAAACAAACGCTTCCTTGAGACTAAGGAAAAAAATCGTAAAACATTAATAACTATGTATTTTCTTATATTCCATTTCATTATATTTTCTATTGTAATATTAATATACTTACTAAAATGTTAAAAAAATAAGGCATTTCTTGCGTATTAAAGTATCTACATTAAAAGACTATTTCTTTAGACGGAGGGAATATGTATAAAAACATATATTAATAGATTGTTATGATACTACTTTCTTATAAGTATTTCTCTGTATTAGGAAATATGTGGTATGCTAGCAATGTATGTGTACTAATCATGTCTAAAGATGCCTTATTGGTAGTCCGAACAGACGCACTAAAAATATATATTTTTGTCAGATGACAACTAAATTTTCATTTTTCTACGTAGATTGTAAGAGTGACGATGCATTTAGTGTCAATTCGGATGAAATAAAATAAATAAAACCTTTATCTGATTGGGAGTTAAGTTTTCAATTATTTTCAATTGATTATATTCAGGTCAGAAAATTACTAAATGATTTTGATTAAGGCACGTAAATTAAGTTTGTAAATATGGTGTATTATATTTGGAAACTATAAGACACTATTTGTGATCTTTTTATACACAATACGTGTCATTGTTAGTGATAAAATACTTCATCGACTTCAATTGAATGAAACTAGCGACTACATTACAGCCAATCGTATCTGGGTTAATAACTCTCATTTTGAAAACTCTGACATTATTATATACACAGACGGATCAAAAGACGATAAAGACAACACATTTTTAGTGTTTATATATATGTGTATGTGTTTATACACAGGAATATTTGTTTTTGTATTTTTTATTTTATTTTATATATTATAACTAAGACGGAC
The DNA here is from genome assembly GCA_013387185.1 of Caligus rogercresseyi. Classification (NCBI taxonomy): domain Eukaryota; kingdom Metazoa; phylum Arthropoda; class Copepoda; order Siphonostomatoida; family Caligidae; genus Caligus; species Caligus rogercresseyi. The sequence goes on from CP045890.1 coordinate 30,794,495, forward strand.
CAGCAAATAGCTGATTATTTAAATCAAATAAGGATTACACACACACACAGGAGCTGGATGGGCAATCACTAGAGGTGATATATCCTTTTATCAATCATATAGGTATATCTCTTAATAAGGAAGCATCAGTCTTCCAAGCTGAGGTAATAGCCATCACACAATCTGTAAAAGCTTTACTTGAACAAGACAAGCCATCTAAGAACGTGATTATTCGGTCAGATTCTCATCGGCAATTGCTGCTATTCTAAACCCCTTTACAAAAAGTGCCACAGTTAAGAAATGCAAGAAGTATTAAAACAACGCAAAATCCAAAATAAATATACATCTTGATTGGTGTAAGGGCCATTCAGACATCTCAGGCATTTTGTACGCGAGATAGGATTTTTTTAATGTACATATAACTCTCTACTTATTAAAGGACATGATTTAGTATACCAAATATTAAAGCTGGTTAACCAAGCTTTCATTTGATATGTTTGGTGTTCTGAAAATCGCTATACTTTAAGAGATATAAGCAAATACGTACTCTCCCCCAAAAATTGATCTTTTGATATGAGAATATACGATTACCATCTGGTAATATGTTAGTGTTACCTGGATAGAAGAGAAAGAGAAGGAGGGAGTATTTTGCCTCACTTCTCTCCCTTCTTTTTTTTTCCTATCCAGGTAACACTAACAGCCGTTACCAAATGGTAATCGTATATTCTCATATCAAAAGATCAATTTTTGGGGGAGAGTACGTATTTGCTTATATCTCTTAAAGTATAGCGATTTTTAGAACACCAAATATATCAAATGAAAGCTTGGTTAACCAGCTTTAATATTTTGGTATACTAAATCATGTCAATTTAATAAGTAGAGAGTTATATGTACATTAAAAAAGCCTATCTCGCGTACAAAATGACGCATATAATGGATTATAAATGCGTCAGAGACAAAGTAAAATTTTGAGAGGATACCTTGACGCAAATCTAAGAAACACATTATTATTTATTTTTTTCATAATCGATTTCTTATAGGTCAATACAGGCTCTGAATCATATGATGTAAACTCAGATTGTACTGAATTCTGAATTGATAGAATGCAACCAAGGTCATTTTTGGATTTATCATCTAAAGTTTTACTAAACTTAAAAGTACTATTTTACTCTGAAGCGAACAAGTCATCTTCTACAGGCGAGTGAAGTTAATTGATACAAAAAAGCTATGAAATAAGCTAACAATACACACTCCCTTTTTTTCTTTGTTTTTACTGAAAACTTTGTTTTATTAAAAAACATCAAACATACGTCTGGTAGTAAATTAGATTTCCTTTAAATTAATAATTATTATTGAAGTCTGTAACGTCCACCATTTTGAAGAAATTTGCGGAAAACTATATTTTTACTAAATTTTTAAAACTTTGACCTCGTTGCGCGACCTCGTAATGTTGACCGATTTTGTTCAAACTTTGTATGTCGTCTTCTTTTATCACCAAGAAACAGAAAATCCACAATGTTGCTAACATTTCAAACATTTGAAAAATAAGAACAACCCTAATATATATATATATATATATATATATATATAATATATATATATATATATATATATATATATATATATATATATATATATATATATATATATATATATATATATATATACAGGTCTTGCAGGTAAATCCGCACAAAGTTCAATATCCTCCAGATCCAAAATGGGAACAAAAGCAATACCTATTTTGAATAAGAAAGTTGTATATTAGACATAAAACAGATTACTATTCTATTTGGCCACCCTCAGCCTCAAGGATGTCCTCCAAACGACGCCTGAACCTCTCACAGTGTTTGGAGACCTACGCAGGATCCAGCTTGTTTATCTCCGACTTGATGGAGGCCTTCAGGGACGCCATATTACCGTGGTGTGTGGCGTACACCTCCCTCTCCAACTTCCCCTACAAGTAGTAGTCGCATGGGTTCAGGTCGGGGCTGTTGAGGGGCCAGGTGTTGAATTCCCAGAAATTGGGCACATTCTTCTTCAGCCAGGACTGCACAAGTTTGACCGTGTGGGCGGGCGCCGAGTCCTGCTGGAATGTGTACGGGGTTTCGGAGGCCACAGAGTCCATCCAGGGGACGACGACAGGTGGACCCCACGCTTTCTGGCGAGGATGGACATGGGCGTCCCCGGATTGGCCTTGATGGACCTCTTGAGACCAGCCACAAATGTGGGCGTGCAGATTGGCCACTCCTAGGCTTGTGCTCCTTCCTCTTGGACATCCCTGACTCCTCCCACTTCTTTTTGATGTCGTAGACCGTCCTCCTGGGGTACTTGAGCAACTTGATGATGGCTGCAGGACGGTGCCCTGTGCACAGCAACTCGATGACCGTGCCCCTCCGGGTCTGCTCCATCTCCGTATCAGTGTATTTGTTTTGTTTTCGGGCGCAATTCGACAGTAATTCGCGAAACCTCCCACATGTGCAATATCTAAGCTCTACTTGCACTCCTTATGGATCTGATCTGGACGAAGTTGAACTTGGTGCGGATTTACCTACCGACCCTGTATATATATATATATATATATATATAATATATATATATATATATATATAATATTATATGTGTAATGTGTATATATATTTATATACATATATCATAACATTTTAATAGTGTGAAATTGATAACTGTTAATTAATTTTATATTACTTAGTGAATTGTATATTTATTATAAAGTGCCTTTGATGTCTCTTAAATCATCAAAGTGCTATAAAATTTACAGGTGAAATCATAAATGGAAAGAAATATAATATTAACTAAAAGTATCACTATTAATTCCATAAACTTTCGTCTTCGTTTTTTAGATAAAAAACATGTATTGTCTTTTGGAAAAATATTTCCATGACAACTATTTTAGAATAATGGACTACTATTTAGTCAATGAAAATAATTTCCTAAAATCTTAGTCAGTCACTTGAAAACTGGAAACTGTTTCATGAATTTACAAAATATTATCATTAGAAATCTAAGGAATTGTTATGTGAACGCGACACTAAACTCTGTCTTTATCTTTTAGTTTAGTCTATAACATAGGTTGACATCAATTTACATAGTATTCATATATATTCTTCATGATTAACAAAGGAACATAAGGAACTTAACTTTAAATATTAATCCAGTATATTAAAAAAATGTTAAAAGTCTTATATTTTAAAAAGTCCATTATATATAATGAACAAGTTTCCTGAAAGTTTACATGCATGCATTTTTCTTTAAATATTACATATTTTACTTGAGAAAAGATTCACTTCCTTATCAAAGTGAAATATTTATGATACTTCTATAGTTTAATTACTTCATATTATAACGTCAAGTTCCATCTTAAGAGCTTATCCTTTTGTGATTTTTAGTTATTGCGGTTAAAATATATTACAAAAACACCAATTTCAAAATATCTCTTCTGATTCCATTTAATATACTTTTATAAGCCAAAAGGAACCATAACAGACCAAACTTTACCATAAGACCAGGGAATGGCTCGTGGGACTATATTTGTTCTTGATAATTTTTACACTGTAGCATGAGGCCATACGTGTGATTTTTGGTAATAAATGTACCATGGATGGTGAAAATGCAGAGAAAATACATTAAGGCTTTGGAGTTAGAGGTCGTGAGAATTTATCAAGATTGAAGGCAATTAACATTGCCCTTCTTTCTGCCAAGGCTTTAATAGCCAATGGATTAACGACATATCATCCTCTGCAAGCTTCAGAGCTGAGGCCAATATTATTTCTGCTGCGGCGAGGTCCAGCGCTTTTGACCTCAAAATTCTTTCCGTCTTTGGTGATTCGTGGACCTAGCCACCGATGAAATCCGATACTTCCCTTCCCAGTCCTTGTTTTATAATGACGCCATTAAGAAGTTTTTAAAGAAATCTACAAACTAAAATATATTTTTTACAGTTTTCCGTGTTTTTTCGTATACTTTTGTCATTTCGGTTTTTATGCTTTTAATGATATATACGAGGTATGATCAAAAAGTATCCGACTTTTGGTCATAAAACAAACGTTTATTATGATACAAGTATTTAATGCTAATCCCCTTCAAAGTAGTCCCTTGGGCTGCCACACACTTCTCCCAACGCTTCTGCCACTGTTGAAAGCATCGCTGGAAGTCCTCCTCGGTGGCTCTCAGATGGTCTGTCGCATTCTGCATATTTATTCTCTGGTCTGAAATCTGGTCCCTTTTAGTGGCATTTTCAGCTTTGGGAAAAGCCAAAAATCGCAGGGAGCCATGTCAGGAGAGTAGGGAGGTTGACGAACCACTGTTGTGCTGTGTTTTGTCAAGAAGTTCCGAATTAAATGGGAAGAATGTGCTGGAGCGTTATCATGATGGAGCTTCCAACTGCCTGTTGCCCACAGATCCGGGCGCTTGCGCCTCACTGCGTCACGAAGGCGACGCAGAACCTCTTGGTAGTACTCCTTGGTGATTGTAGTACCGTGTGGTGCGTACTCGTGATGTACTAAGCCACTGGAGTCAAAAAGGCAGTAGCATGACCTTGACATTGCTGCGAACTTGCCTTGCTTTTTGGGCCTCGGGATGAAGGATGCTTCCACTGTGTTGACTGGCGCTTGGTTTCTGGGTCATACCCATAAACCCATGACTCGTCACCTGTAATCACTGTGTTCATAAAGTCGGGATCACCGTTCACAGTTTCCAGCATGTTTTGTGCGATCTCCAGACGAAGGTGTTTTTTGCTCAAATGTTAGCAGCTTTGGTACAAATTTTGCTGAGACTCTCCTGAGGCCCAAGTCGTCAGTCAAAATTGATTGAATGGAACCAGACTAATATTCACCTCGTCTACAAGTTCTCTGATCGTGATTCGGCGGTTCTGCATCACCAGGTTCCTCACTTGATCAATGATGGCATCGTTTTTCGATGTTGAGGGCCTCCCTGAGCTTGGTTCACTTTCAACTGACAAGCGGCCATCTTTGAAGCGGTTGTACCACTCCTTTATCTGTGTGGTGCCCATCGCTTCATTTCCAAAACACTTTTTTAATCTTGCGAATTGTTTCCACTTGCGAATCACCAAGATTAAACAAAATTTTATGCAATAACGCTGTTCGACTTTTTCTGACATTTTAAAGAAATAAAATCCGACGACACTCACTTGCACCTGTTCAATCATGAATGGCCTGACGCCGACTGACTTGTATTGGAGCTGTAGAAAAAAATGAGCATGCGCAGTAGTCATGCTCCCAACCACACAGCAAGTCCCGCCCCCATAGCTGTGTTCGTTTGACCAATAAAACCAAAGTCGGATACTTTTTGATCATACCTCGTATAGTTATTTTTATATAAATCATATATGCACTCGGATTTTGAAGAAAATGGAAGGCAAGAGCAAACAAATTATTTTTCTAAAGCTACCTTTTGTATACTTAGTCCGATATTAAATGCGCTTTAAGGTACTCTAGCACTTAATGCATAGCATGCCCTTATGTTAAATGTATCCTTATGTATCTGCTCTATAATACTATAAGTTGTCCATTGTAGCCATAGAGATATAACGACATAGAGAGCTTATTGCATTCTTCAAAGATTTACGTCATTGTGCCCATATAAACAATATTTCTATATCTTTGACCAACTTACGATGACGTAGTACAAATTACTTTGTTTATATTGGGCACAAGTGACTGCTGAATTATATTTATTTGCTATTGAAGGGAATAAGCTCTCTTATCTTTAGATCTCTATGATTGGAGCTCCAAAGTTGTTATTTATTTTGCAAAGTTCAACTTTTTCACACCGGGTAATGCTTCCAAGTCTAAATACCGATTTACATTCGGTAGTCGCAGATCTCTGTCTCTGACTAAAAGACATCCCAACAAAAATTATTATCAAAGTGAACGACGAAACACCACAAGCCTAGTTTAACCCAAAGCTTACTCTCGTCATCCGAGGAGGAGTTACTCTTGCTATCATCTGATGAATCCTTGGAGTTCTCATCCGTGTCTTCTTCCTCTTCAGAATTAGCCTCTTTGTCCTTTTCGTCTATCTCCTCTAAAAAATAAGAAATACTTCATTTGAATAATCGAAAGTTTTTATTTATCTAATGGGATACAATTTCGTTTATCAATATATTATATTAGTACTGTATTGCATAAATAAATTGCTATAGGATTAACCTTAGTAAATTGATTATGTTATGTCCCTGACGTTACGTTGCAAGACACCTGACGTCATGTGTCTCACTCTTTCCTCTTCCGTGTATATATTTCTTTCTTTTTCCTACTGCGATATTAAATAAGTCATGACCTTCTCACACGTATCGTCGTTCTTTAATATTTGTTCCTGCCAGGCTTGTGAGCGTTCAGCGTTCAAAAAAATTAGCATTCCGTTCATGTTTTTGCGTTCAGCGTTACGTTAGCGTTCAGCGTTCAATATTTAAAAAGAATTTCCCAAAAAAGTACTGCGTAGCGATGACTTTTTTTTAAGAAAAGAATTTCCAAAAAAAGGTAATGCGTAGTGATGACGTTTTTTTTTAAAGAAAAGAATTTCCGAAAAAGTACTGTGTAGTGATGACGTTTTTTTTAGAAAATAATTTCCAAAAGTACTGCGTAGTGATGACGTTTTCCGAAAAAAGTCCAGAAATGTTTAGAAAAATTGAACGCTGAACGCATAACTCTTTTTTTGTGTTCAACGTTTCAGCGTTCAAAAAAGTTGCGTTCTGTTCGCGTTCCGTTCATTGAACGTGCGTTCAGCTGAACGCCGTTCAATTTTGCGTTCTGTTCACAAGCCTGGTTCCTGCCGGTCAACCTAATGGCCGACTCCTAGATATTGATATACTCATCATGAGAAGGGCGAAATAGTCCAAAATCTAGTCTAAAAAATATATTCATTTGCTCCTGTTCTTTCCCTGCGTAAAACGTCATCAATCAGTCATCATTTACATACACAAGAAGGGAAACTCACTTAGTATCAATAAACAAAGAGAAATAATGTTTCCTTATTACTTATGAATCGAGTCATTAAGTATCGTGAAGTTATTCTGCCCTATGGAGTCCATAACAATGTCGACGAGGATGAGATGTTGGCAACGGACATGCCCGAGAGCCAAAATCACACCTCAAAGAACATATACCATGGATGGAGCTACTCATCCCTCCTGGACCTTACTTATCGTGTGTAGGACACCCTTCTTCCCTCCCGCGTGTGGGGGATCCATTGGTCATTCTCTTCTTTAATTAACCTGGAAGACCTCTGGAGTCCCCTCCAGGATTTCCCTTTCCCCGATGGATTCCCTGCCGTCACGTGATTGTGGACAGACGGGACGAGCAACACCTCTTTCTCTACAGAAGGATCCTTGGCAGTGGCGTTACTGATAATCCTGGAGCCCTCCTACAAGGAGGAAAGTTAGGGTCCTTTCGTCACAGTGATGAGGCCCCCTCTCTGCTAGGGGCCTCTCGCATTGCATCGCTTGCTTAGACTACAGAACGCCCCTGATCCTTGGTCTCCTCAAGGTGGCTTCCCGGTTGTGCCGGAGGACACAACAGTAAGTATTTGCCTCTGTCAATTCTAGGCCAATAATAATAGTTTGTTTCTTTTCCAAGAACCGATTCCTGATCATATCTGTTTGAGACACCATGGAACGCTTCTTCAACTTTAATACTTCCTGCAGGCCCGAGGACCACTTCATGATGATAATTCATACGTGGGAGGAAGCAACTATGCTGGCTGAGGACCGACGTTGATATAATCGTTCTTGTTGGAACCTAACTCTCCCTGGACGACATGATCACAATGACTTATCTCTCCGCCGACAGATGGCCCTCTTCGATATAAATAAACTATATACTGAGACAGTCCCGCTGCTGGCAGATCTTCCCATCATAAAATTTAAGTTATTAGACGCAGCAATAGTTTCTTAAAGATTACATATACTTATTTAGTTTTGCGTCAGGACAATAACATTCCACATTCAAGTATATTTTTTATTTCATAAATTATCAATTAAATGAATACTACTATACCAACTAATAAATAATGTACATATTAAGATTTAACATCATCATATTTCTTTTCATTTAATAATTATCAATATATAAATAATATCAAGGGTTAACGTAACAAGAAGGATTTGTCAAATTGTCTATATGCAAGGGAAGTTGTATTTTTTTAATGGAAGAAATTATTTTTGTGTAGAAGTAATTTATCAATAAATAATACAACAAAAGCCTGCTTTGGAATCTGAACAACTGTTTGGCACTGCAACAGTAACCCTGGCACAGTAAGGCCTCACTATCCTCATTTTTCCTCGAAACAGCCTCGCTATGCTCATATTTTATTCTTGAAACGGCTTCACTATGCTCTTTTTTTAAACAGCCTCCAAGTAAAAGTGACGTTATAGGTGATCAATGACGTTACAATGAAGCAGTGCCGTAACCAGAAAAAAATAAGTAGGTGGGCATTTTATTTTTAAAGGGGGGCATTTTAATAATAGTGGTAAAGTAGTATATTACTGTCCAATCTGGACTGGGGGGGGGGGGGGCATTGCCCCATGCCCCCCGTGGTTATGGCACTGCAATGAAAAATACAACCCGCACAGGAGGATTTGCAGCACACTCTTACTTTGATTTCAACAGCTGAAGTTTTTTTTAATATTTTTTGTATGTCAACTGCTAAGATAATACCATACTTCAAAGAATATTCTTCAGCAGTACAGTATAGTAAATTGTCGAGAATGCCTCTTTGCGCCGCATTTAATTGCAAATATAAGTCCGAGGATACCAGAAAACATTAGTTCCCCAAGGATGAATCGCTTGCACGGTAAATTTATCAATTATTTTTCATCTTCTATTTCATTGTCCTATATTATAACTTATATTTTCTCATTATTTTATTAAGAGAGTAGGTACGGAACATGGGCAAGGCAAACTTTCGACATAATAAAGCATCTGTGTTATGTTCGAATCATTTTGAAACATAATGTTACAATATATCTTCCGATTCAAAGCGCCTTCACCTTAAAAAAGATGCACTTTCTACAATATTCCAAGGAATTCCGGATCATACAAGGAAATATATACAGCGACAGAGTTCCAAACGTCCTCCATCCAAATAAAGATAATTTTTGAACCAATACTGAAAATAAATTTATTCAGAAAAAAATATTTTTAATCGATCTTATTTAACAACAAGAGTTTATTTAAATTAGGTTTGGTGATTGGCAAAATATGTTGCGAAACTTTCAGTTTATGGTGCAAAAATGTTAGAAAAAACTTAAATCCTTTCTCTAACAATGATAATTTTTAGATTTGATGAATGGGAAAATAGAATGGCTGAAAGAAAATCTAAGAGGGAAAAGGAGGAACATAAAAAACAAGAATTGCAGCAAAATAGTCGAAAGAATATCCTCTTAGATCATTATTCTTTTGATGACGTGGATATTCTCAAAAGAAAATACATCGAAAAGTCGGAAAGAGTGGAGTATCTGGAAAAAAAGCTTAAGATCGAAAAAGTCAGATTATAATAGAAAGACAAATGTAAGTCAGTTGTTTGTATCATTAATAGCTTTAAAAATCATGTCAGAAAATAAAATATAGAAATATATATGAACATCTCATTAAACCATCGTTAGTTTATATAATAAAAGGTAAAAAAGATAATATAAAAAACATAATCATTCCAATAAAATATAGGGATAATTTAAATAAATAAAAACTTCATAGAACGACTAATAAGAAAATTAAAGAAAAGACTATGTAAAATCAACAACTTTACTATTACGTTGAGGTAATATTCCTTTTTCTCCTTTCTGTTGCTCCCTCTTTCCTTCGGCAGACTCATTGCCCGTCTAGTTATTTTATATTTCTTTGGAAGGGACGCATTTAGGCGACCCATTTGTTTTGGGACGGGACAACTACAACCCTACTATATATATATAGGAAAGAAAGTCAATAACCTACAAAAAGGTCCCTTGTGGAAGTAATGGAGGATGCTGTGTGTTTTTATTATTCTAGAATGATATCTTTTTCAGGTGGATGATATCAAGGCCTTAATTCTTAGTGGATACGCTCAAGGTTCTACTAGAGATCAAAATAATGAAAAATGAAGAAAAAATATAATTATTTCAATATTTATTTTTATGTACAAACTTTAGAAATACATAACGTTAAAAAATATTGGATATTTGGAATTACTATCAACGAATAACATCTTAAATACCAAGTTTGTAATTTGGCAATTCATTACAAACGAGGAATCCAATATGTCATGGCACGCCCTTTGGGATCCTTGCTCTCGTCTAGGAGAAGAAACAAATCCTCGTCTTTTATCTTCTCCTTGATATTATCGATGACATGCTGACTCTCTTTTTCAATAATTTTGGTTATAACCCTTCGAGATGGAATAATTTTCTCCGTATGCTCCTCCATAAATTGAATGAATGCAGGATTTTCTATTTTAGTCACGGGTATGTTGCATGCAGCTAACATTCTGGCCAAACCAATGTTGAATGATGATTGACCTGAACAGTCCGTCGTTATATTGGATTTTTTCTCTAAGAAGAAGTCTTTTTTGGTGTCTAGACGTTTTGACATGTTGGATTCGTCGTTTATAAAGAATTGCCAAATTACAAACTTGACATTTTAAGATGTTCTTCGTTTGTTCGTAATTCCAAATATCCAAGCCTCCATGTTCTTCAATCCACAAGGCAGGGTAATTGTTCGGCATAATGATGATATTTGTTTGTCACGTACAACTATTATAAGTAACAATTGGAACTTCACAAAATTGTACTCAGATAAGGAAAAATAAAAAAAGATTCTTATTACGTACGTAAACAAACTCCTTAGCGACAAGGGTACCATACAAAAAATCATAGCTTGTTTAGCTACGGCTTATTTCGCCCTTCTCTAATGTAGATATTATTAAATTTCATAAAATATATTGACGGGAAAATTTATATTCTTAATGATATAAACCATACTTCTGGACTTTTTTTTTTTGTTTCAAACAGTTCGTTTATATGTAAATAAAATAAAAAAATGAGACTAATTTACATACAACCCAAAGCAAAAACTTTTTGATTTCTACAAAACCATTGCATAAAAGGGTTTATTTAAAGAAGTAATGAAGACAGCTTCAATTGACTTTTTCTTCAAGGCCCGCTTAGCATTATTCGACTCCTAAATTTGCTTATCTTAATTATAGGAGCCCATGATAAGAAAAAAGCGGATATTTTATGTGTGTATGGGAATGCGTGTATTTTTTCACAAAGACTTATCTTAAATTGTCCATGCGTCGGCTTACAAAGCAAGAAAGAGTATGTGTACACGCATACACATATGTTTGTTGTAACAAATATGTTTCCTTCCTAAATGATTACCATTGATTACCAAGTAGTGTCATATAGTCCCAAAAAATCCTTTGAATATAGAAGACAACTTAGAAGACAAATCGTCTCCTCGCCTTTGAAGAATACAGTAAATCATTATTGGCCCTTTAGAAAACCCCTTGTTTTTAGTTTTGATATTCAACATTGTTTTTTAATAGTAACTTTAGACTATAAGTTTGTTAAACAATTATATCTATTTTTTAAAATTTCTTGAAGTACGATTTAAGGGTTATATAATTTGAACAAATAACTTTTTAAAAAGGTCTGCAATATATATACTAAAACTCATTTTGTCGAACTTTTCCTCCTACAAGTTTACATGCTTTAAAACATTCAGAGTATTTTTTTGTAAACAAGATATATTTTAGACAGTATCCATTTAATTAATTATTGTTATTAACCGAACAAATTGCTAAACAAATGTATATATTGTACATCCACATTTCCTATTTATTTTCATTACAAAGAAAATATTTAATGTTTTTTAGAGCATAGAAAATGATGTTAATCAATTCAATTATGGCTTCTCATTCAAAACTTATCTATAAGTTTATAATTGAAGACTTTGATTACTTAAGGATCAACCTCTGTGACTGTACTTTTAAAGTGTTGAGGCATATACTTCTCAGCTTTCCTGGGACGTTTCTGAACATATTTGTTCGGAACTAGCAGAAAGTCATAAACAAAATATTAAATGAATATAATCTATAATACAGGCAAAAAAAAAATTCTTAGTCAAAGTTGGACTTTTTAAATTATGAATTATTTATTTAACAATTTCGTTAAGTTTTTTTAACAAAAGATCAGTAAGATTGTCACTAGATATCTACTTTATTTAACTTTTAAAATGGAAGACAGTTGAATCATTTTATTAAAAACTTATATATATAAAATGCAAGAAATATTTTGTACATTTAAACATGCAAAATATTAGTCAATAGGTTCCAAAAGGGATAAACATGCCTGTTTCATTATCTATGGTTCAAACATAACTTGTCCTGTATGTTTTTTAGAGTGAAGCTCTTTTGCAATTATCAAAGTGATATTTAAGACAGCTTCTTTGATTAGGTACTTTAGAAGAAAATGTCAGATGTTTTTGGGAGTTTGTGGATCGAAATAGTTATTATCATTTAAACCAAAAATCAGCAAAGAGCGTTAAAATGAATACAGCGAATTTAGGATATTTTAAATGAAATTAATCAAACCTTCGTCTTACATTTTGATAAGGATACCTCTCTGGAACTCTAATCTTGGGCGTGGTTTTTTTTAAATATAAGAAATATAAATTTGAAATAAATGAGGACGTTAGTTCGACTCTCAATCTTGAGGGCTAAGTTCAACTCCAGAGAAATGAAAGTATTTTTGGTCGACTTCATTCAATATATCCATGGTTAGAATTCTAATTATAGATATATATATACATATATATATATATATATATATATAAATAAATAATCAGTTGGTATACTGAAAATGGATCATTGCACTCATTTAAGGTGAATGCCATTTTTTAAGACACTCAGTGTATTATCAATGGAGTTCACAAATCTTTTGAACAGACTAATAACATATATTAGTTTGGATGCTTTAAACTCTTTTTTGTCTTTTCTATTTATACCTGTAAGGTGTAATAGCAAAATGGCAATCATCTGAGTGGTTTTTTTTTTTGTTCTTTCCACATCATAGGTACACAAAAAATTAAGTTCTTTTTTCCCTGTAGACCATTCTCTAACTTGTGTAATGCAAGTAAAAACACAATGGGAGGGGCCCACTCTTTTATCATTCTTTAGGAGACACAATTTTAAATATTAGAAGCAATTTTGTGAAAACTGTTTAAGAAAATATATGTTGATTTATCTTTAAACTATCTCCGCCCCCACTAACATGAGTATGTATGTCCAAAAACATCCATACAATTTTATAGCTCTATAAATAAAAGTTACAAAAATCGCCCGAAATCAGTCAAAATATTTTTGGCTTTTTTGGGGCCTGCTAATATTCTTTTAACTTAAACTAGTCCCCGCCCCCACTAATATGACCATGCCATTTCCAAAAACACCCATACCACTTTTGTACCTCATTTGAAAAAAAGTTGTGATTTTGTCTAATTCAAAAAACTCAAAATTTCAAAAATTATGACCTGATTGAGCAAAACGGTTTTTAATTTAGTTATAAGGGACCCATTAAGTGTTCAAATCAGTTGTTGCGAGAAACTTTTAAATATTTTAATTTGTTACCCTGTGTTATCATAACTTATCAAGGAATACTAGAAACTACCTGGAAAGGAAAGGGAAAATTGTAGCTTTCAAATGAAATTAACATAGCAATAAATTAAAAGTGTTATATGTATTTTTTAGCTAAATGATTCATTTTCACTTCAATATTCATAATTCAACGATCAATCAAGTAGCTATTATATTTAACAAAAATGATAAAACAAGTTGCTATTATATTTAACAAAAATGAATACGAGTGTGATATATATTTTAATACTTTTTATTTATCAACAATAGTAAATATAATATTATTTACAAACGATACATAGTTTAACAGTTACAAACAAGTAATTCAAGATTATATGTTTTCATTGTAAAATAGACTGTAATTAAGAAATTTATCGTTTCAAATTAAATTTCATATCTGACGATCATTGTTTCTCTAAAAATACACTGCCTCATTAAACTTCCAGTTTGGGAAGGTGCCATGAGTTTCAATTGGAGGATCTTGAGGAGGTTACAGCGGGGCTGGCGTTACGTTTTAGGGCGGCTCCGGTTCAGTTTGAGGTGAGCCAGACTTTTTCATCCACAGGAAAGATAAATTCCGCCAACGCGACCCCGATAGAATTTTGACTCTTCCGCCCAAATACAATATGAATAATAATTAATAAGACATATAATGATATTAAATTTAACGTCATAGCGTAACTTATCCTGTTTTATCACTACCTTAACATCATTTAATTTAAAACAGATGATGGAATATGCTTTTTATTACTAAAGTGAAGTCAATACAGAATAAAAGCCACGTATAGCTACGATACTATTAAATTGGACATAATACACTCAACATATTTAATGTTTAGTTAATATTTTATTACTTATTTATTGGCTTGATATTGTGATACAGTAAAATCTATATTATAAAATAAATAGTTATGATTAATACTATATATATATATGTGTGTATGTATATAGGTATATACATTATATAATCATTCATATTTTATATTGGTTTAAGATTTAAAAAATTGTACTTTTATTTTTGATGAACAGTTACAAACTCTTTTTTTAAATAGTTAGAAACTCTTACTTTAACTTGCACATCCATCCACCAATAGACTCGATGCTCGATCTAAAATACGGAAAATCCCCAGCCTTCTTCGCTATTAGAAATGCAGCGTATAACTCAACCGTTAGTCCAAAAAGCTCTGGCAAATTGGGATAAGATCCTCCTCGTAGCTCTTGTATCGAAGTTATTTCATATGAACAATGTCCATTATTTCACCCTTGGAGCAAGGCAGCTTAATAGCCATTTCACGGTAGCAGTCCACGGGAAGGGCAGCATAGCAGTTTTGGATGGTTGGACCCATATGCCAAATTATGTCTGTTGAAGGGGGAGAGAAACCATTTTGGAGACTTCATTTTTAGATGAGTAGAATTCTGTTCGGACGCGGAGCGTCGCGGTGGCTGTTAGTGCAATAAAAGGGACTTGGGGGAAATCACTTGGAGCTTATGGAGAAGCTAGTAGTCCGGGTGTGAAAGTAGTGTCCCCACTGAGACACACAGTTGGCCTCATCAATAACGAATCACTTGAGGGGATCCCGCGAATAAAGTCTTCTAAAGACTATTGAGCTTCTGAGAAGCAGATACCTTCTCGGGAGTCACATAGAGGAGTGTGATTTGGGGCATGAGGAGATAGAACTTTTCGTATATTTTCCGCTGCCGGCCATAGTCATCCCCGATGAGATGATCTGCAGGGATTCCCAGACCGTAGAGCTTTGTGAATTTATCATATATGAGGGATGCCAGCAGGGATAGGACTACAGTGACTCCGCCCTTGACTGCGGCGGGTAACTTATAGCAGAGACTCTTTCCGCCCCCGTGGGCATAAGGAAGAGGTGACATTGTTCAAGAGGATCGCATTAATGGCTGACAGTTGATTGAGATGAAAGCTATGGATATCAAAGTGACTCTTGAGCTTCCCAAAGAGATCGTTCGCAAAAGGGGTAGTCCCTCTTTGGCATATTATTATATCCCTGTTTACAACAGGAGCAAAGAACTTGCATACCACTTTGAGACACAGAATATAAAGAACTTAAAATAATACTACAAAACCAGGTTTTTTTAAATAAATTACAACTGAATTAATAATGATGGCCTTCAGGTGCGCATGAAGGAAGTGCCCGTTTATGACGACAACCTTCCAGCTAGCTTCTAGTATTCCTTGATAATTTATTTAACGTCTTACACTTAGTAAATAATGAACATTTATTATTGTTCTATCATCCTTGACAATAAGCCTTAGTTCGACATGATCAAGTAGAAAAATAAATTGGTTGGCCGATGAATAAATTTATTATTTTTTTATATTTGCAAGAACGACCAACAACCATCTGTACTCATAATCCTGCTTTTGACGATTTCCTCTTTTATGCTTCTCCACCCTAACGAAAGTCATAAATTTTTATATTTAAACCCTTTATATTCAACATTCGTGCTTGAGTATGCGATAATATGACCAAACCTGCATGCAATAAACAATTAGTTACACAATGCAAATGACAAGGGGCCTATGTACAAACAAAGGCATAGTGATTTAATTAATATTTTTGCTAATTATGCTAGCAAAGCAAAATATAATAGTTTTTACGCATATACAATTGTATCAATGAGGAATATCATTATATTTGTAATTGTAAACAACATGTTTCTTCTTCTACTTGTGATAATAACATTCTTTATTACCTATTTCCATATGATATAGAATATAACTTTTGCTTCCCTCATGTGTAGGATTCTATCGACTGATACCGGATTCAGTTCCCCTGAGGGCTATCCAAAGTATATTGAAATAATAAGGAACTCACTTTCGGCTGAATGAATGACTAAAATTGCAATATGTTTTTGATGACTAGAAAAAAATATGACGTTTTACATTAAAACATGACATACACATACCTTGTATTTTATATATCTTGACACTATCTAGTAACTAAACAAATACACTTTTGTTGTTTATACAACAAACTGAAACTCAAAATAGACAATTTCGACAATTTGAGTATAATTAGATTTATTATTCACGTTTTCGAAATAAATTATAGTTTTTTCTTACACTGCGGTGTTTCAGCCAATAATCTAAATGCTTGATAATTTGAGTTTAATTAATCTGAATAAAGCTTTCAAGCAATAGTTTCTAATTTTAAAAACTTTAAAGTTATTTTGTATGAGGAAAGAAACAAAATTTGTTATACAGTAATGAATTTAGTAGACGGCTTCATTCAGTAGCAGTATAAGTTTTATCCCTAACAACTGCTTGTATAATTCCAAGTTCTCAAAATATAAAAATACATAAAAGTTTATCATACTCCCATAGTTTCCACAAAGCTCAACTTTTCGTGAATATAAATTAAGTGCTCAATAATGAAAATTGCAAGGTGGTCAACAGTCTCCTCCAAATATTTGTTTTGTATATACAAAAGTGTTTGTCCATTTAAGCTAGTTCAAATAAATTAAGTATAGAGTAGTAAAACTACTTCGTCTCCTATGAATATAATACATATTTGTTTGTATGCACATAACCTTCGGTTTAATATATTACCATGATATTCAAAAATTTAGAATTCTTGGAGAATAAACTTTTAACCTGGACAAAAACTAACTTTAACGATAAACAAAGTACGGTGTTCTCAGTTGAAGTCCCTTACTTTTGAAAATAATAAAATGGCCTTAATATTGTTCCTGCACTCAAAGGTCTAATATCAAATGAATATATACATGTATTAAATGTAATCTCCTCCCAAAATATAAATTGAACTTGATCCTTTATTATCTGCATCTTCTTAAATACAACCTGAATCGACCTCAAGCTTCAAAGTTATTCGAAATCAATATCTGTACTCAAGAGGTCACGACTTCAACTCAAAATTCATTCAATAGATACATTCTCACTTTATTTATCGTAGAAATTACAAAAAGAGTAATATTTTTAGTGTAAAATGAGATCACAAATATAAAGTTCAACATCCTTTTAATACAGAAAAACTCATCAATTAAACAATAAGAAAAGTGTATCAATTAATATTAAAACATTATCTGTTATGAAAATATTAGCATATAACATAAATACATGCATATTTACAAAAAAATCATTTACAAAAAATTCCCATAATAAAAAGAATTCATGGGAAGAAAGAATATATAATTTAACCAGTTTTTAAACTTGTTGTTGATTTATTGTATTTAATTACGGTATACCATATTCCAAAGCAATTACATGTTTTCTGTTAATGCATTTTTTGTCAGTTCTCAAGAAATAACAAGGCAATTGTGCAAAAACATAAATTTTATAAACAAATATTAGTACAATGGCATGGAGAACAAAACTGAAGGCATGATAAGGATTAATTATAACATTATCTTAAGGAGACAAATAATAAAAAATATGTTTGCAAAAAAGTCCCATAAGATTTTATTTTTCAAAAAATATTCTAGTTTTTAGATAAAATAAACAGGTTTTTTGATGTAATGAAACTTTTACGCTTCAAAGAGTTTTAGTATCATAAAACAAGAGGAAGTTTATAAAACCCATAACACTATAAGATGCGTGCTTGGATTAAAGAGAAATCATTTAGAAAGGGGGGGATTCCTCTTCAGGGTCAAAATGTATGCAAATTTTCATTTATACTGATATGTTTTATTATTTTTGTTATTTGCTGCAGAGGAGACTATATATTTTCACATTCACATATATATGCTCTTCTAAATACCACTGCAGAATATAAATCCTCTTAGTGTGTAAGAGGCCCTGCCTTCTTTTTTCGCACTACCCCAAGCACATTTTTGCAGTTCATTAATGCCTCGGTTAGTTATGATTATTATATATGTGATTTCCATCAGATGTTTATATTAGAAAAAGTCTTTCTTATAATTAACTTTTTGTTGAATAGAGGATTCTTTAAGACACCTTTGAAACGTATTATAATTTTTTATATGAATTCAAAAGATATGATAACTTATTGTTTTGTGGTATTATATATATATATATATCTACAAAATATTAAATAGCATATTTATAGAAAGGATTTGGGTTCTTTGTTATTTTTAATAAAAGTACCATTTTCTAGCTGTTTTAATTTTTTTGAGATTGACGGAAGAGAAATTACTTAGTCCTGTGGATGGTAAAATAGTTAGTGGCTGCTCGATAAAAAATTGAGTTTCAAATAACTTGGCTTATCAACAATAGGATATTAAGCTGGAGGCAGTATAACCTTCAAAGAGAATAGATCTTTACAATTTGCAGATGATTCCTGTTGTGTTATACTGTCTCTCCTATTATAGCAGAAAGAGCTATGATGGAGAAGGATGCTTGAATTCTTAAACTCTTCCAACTTTGAAGAGACCTAAAAAACAAATTGGCGGAGTTTTGCTCTTTTATCCCAAATAGCTATACGAATTTATATTAAAGTTTTTATAAACATCCCCAAACAACCGGATATGGAATGGAGGAGAACTATAACTCATACCGATCTATATTTTCGTCTCCTATTTGGAACAGATTTAACAAATATATGCTGTAGTTTTATCAGACTCTTGGGCTGCAGCACAACGAATTATATGGAAATGTGCCCCAAATTTTCAAAGGGATTCCACGGTGGATATTATTCGTAAACACTCCAAGAAAAAAATATTTTTCAAAAATTAAGGCAATCTGCGTGAATTAGAGGAAAATGAGAGGTCTTTATTCAAATTATGAAACAATTATCTCTCCTGGTTAAAGTAAAGTCATTGGAAAAACACAGAAGAAAGGGTTTGCTTTTTTTTGTGGGCATGCAAAGGAAACATGAAGGCACTTTTTAATGGACTGCGGACAGATGGTCAGAATACGGGGACATTTGGAAATTGGTTTTATGGGAACTTTACTATATAATATAACTTTAGATAATTTGTGTTCTTTTAGACTGTCCCACATCAAGAAAAAAATAAACTTTTATAACAACTAAAACTCAATTTTTAATGTATAAATTCAGATATAAAGATAGATGCCCCTCCCCAATAATTTTACAAGTATTAAAAGTAAATGGATGACAATTGGAACTCATTTTGCATTGTGGTTATTTAAAGTATGTATTTCCTTTCGATGTATACAATAGGTACATCTTGCACTATAGTATCGAGAAGTCGTTATATTATCTAGATAATATTACTATCGAGAAAAGTTTATCATCAAATGCTTTTTTTCAATTGTTATTATTATTAACCTATCTGGTTGAAGCATTAGGTAGCGTTAAAGGCTCGTAGTAAAGAAAATTATATTAATGAAACTCATTTCATTTCCATGTATTGATCAAATATAATTTATTTTTGATATTTGTTGCTTTGGTAAAACTTCTATGAGGGAAACATTTTTTATATTCAACTATGATATGAGTTTTGTTTCTTATAATACGGTATATTCTGTAGGATGATGTGACAATTTCTTTACATTCTGCATTGTCACAAAAATCCATTTCTTCCCATCAGCAATGTTTAACTACGGCAGACGGTTGTTGGTACATCGGCAAATTACTATCCCAGCATTTATATCATTTAGATTGAAGTACCAAGAGGAGGCACATTACCTTGAATCTTTATTTGCTCCGATATTATTGGATAGTTTAACGTTCTATCTCTTACTTTTTCTTTGGCCATCCATGTTTGCCTACAATTTTGCTTATCCTTTATTTCCCTAGCTTATAATTTGTGATATTTCGATTTAATTTCCATAAAAACACATTTTTTTTTCAACTACGATACGCATATATATATATATATATATATATATATATATATATATATATATATATATATATATATATATATCATATATATATATATATATATATATATTATATATATATATATATATATATATATATATATATATATATATATATATATATATTGCGATAATATGGATAGTCATTGGTTACCCAGGCATATTCTTTTTATTTTAATATTGCCGCCAAAATTTTATGTTTTCCTTTCACCGCCAACGTTCGACTTCTGAAGACGCTTTTGGTAGCTCTGTTTTAAGTAGTAATACTGTCATTTTGATACGATTTCAAAGATGGACACGTTGCTTCTGTTCAATTATGAGAGGTGCATCTTTAATAATACTGAATGATCAATAGGTTAACTTTACTTTATGTTAGATTTGCAAGCAAAATATAAGGTTTCGCCCCTTTTTCTTTAACGTTTTGATAATCCTTTATATGAATGGCTTATAATTTCTGTTTTTGTGTTATTAAAAGTTTCATTCTTTAATCATATATATATATATATATATGTATACTATCTTTACTTCTTATATAGTTACAAGCTTATTTATCACTTCTGGGCTTTCTCTTTTTAAATATCAATAGATGGGTCCTTCATGGTCAGTCTAAGATAAATATATTTATTATATACAAAGACATTACTATTAACACGTTTTACACAAATCGCTTTAAAATTAAAATGATTTTATGTCTTTTATTAATTGGTTGTTTCTTTTTCACTTTGTCAATAATGATACATATATATTTCTTTCTTTCAGGGGCGCATCGTAAACACAACACAAGCCCAAGCGGTGGAGGAACACCAGGGACGAATCTCGTTTCCTCATACTGGAAGAAGGGGGCTCGAGAGATGGTTCAACCTTACCATAACCAATGTGGGACTTAGCTCAGTGGCGGACTACACATGCGTGGCAGTGAATGCCGGAGGAGTCATGGAGGAAAACATTTCCCTCACTTTCGAGGAACCAGAGCCGGTAAGCCAAATAAAGAAAGAGCTCAATCTTTTTTTTTTGAAAAATCAAGATTAATTGTTGTCATAAGTTTGGTAGTTGCCCTTTATATGAAGATTATCGTTTTATTTTTTTGGAACATGAAATAATTGATGATCGAACATATGGGATGAGAAGAAGTTCACTGCCCATGTTTCAAATATCTGCTAATCTCCTTCAATTTTATCTTCCCTGCAAAGATTGTGGGGTTATATGCAACTCTTTAAAACGCATTCCTCTGTGGACTGCCCTATGACTAGTATTTAGAAGTTCATTGCACTTCATATAAAAGGCAGTGAGAGCGTCAAGGCATCTAAATAATGGAAGGCAGAATCTCTTCGTATAAGCGAAAGCTATATATTGTGCCTTTTTCCGATTTATGCATTTGAATTAAGACCAATTTTGTATTCAGCTTCAGCTTTAGACCTCAAAATTCCCTCTGCTTGTGATACTTTATGGACATTAGCGGCTAGTGTTATAAAGTACTCTGCAGAATATTTTAGTCTTTTCAAGTAATCTATAGAAAATTTAAAAATTACTGTAAATATACGTCTTACACTACTAATACATAATTGATTCTTTAACAGTTGTTATATATGTTTGCCCAGTAATTATTTTAAGCTAAAATGATTATTTATATACTTTTTACTATACACTAGCATCGTTTTTTTTTTTATTTATATATATAATTTTATGCACGTATATTTTCTAAACTCCATGTAAAAATCAAAAAAAAATATTTTTTCAAGCAATATAACTAGAACTTTAATCATTGTTCCTCCTAAAGCTAATTTTATCTCAACCCTAGAAAAAAATACCTAGACTACTTTTACGAGTGAAGAAAAGTAGACAACAACGTTTAAATATTCATTTGAATAAAAAATAATCCTTTAGTTTATAAAAACATAAGCTACGAGTATTTTGACGTCACTGGATTCCATGCTCTCTAGGCTCTTTTGAGTACCTTCTTTTGTTTTAAGTGAATTCAAAGTGTGTGTTTATGAACTATTGCTTTTTTTAAATCCTCATATTGTATTTTATTAGAGGAGCCCATTCAATGTTATCAATTCAATGATTACACTGGTCAACAGCCAAAAATCGTCAGGGGTTTCTCAGCTGATTTAGACTAATTTTGGTGTTCTGAGTCCGAATATCACATTGATTTGCTCCATCAGTCAACTTTTTGAGATACAGCCA
The DNA here is from genome assembly GCA_013387185.1 of Caligus rogercresseyi. Taxonomy (NCBI): domain Eukaryota; kingdom Metazoa; phylum Arthropoda; class Copepoda; order Siphonostomatoida; family Caligidae; genus Caligus; species Caligus rogercresseyi. The sequence continues at coordinate 30,817,092 of CP045890.1, forward strand.
TAGGCCTACCTGACGAGCTATACATTCTAATATCAGCGGTTTTGTGTTCAGCCATATTTTTCTTGAAAATATATCGAATTACAATTCTGGTGCAAACAATAAATCTTCTTCTATGACGTCACTGGATACACTTTCCCATGACTTTCTTGAGTACCTTCTTAATATATATATATATAGGCCTTGGTGTCCTATTTGAAGTAAAGTGGAGAAAGAGGAAAGCAATTAATAATAGCATCATCCCTTGTACAATATCTATGCTACAGGAAACGGAAATATTACATTTATTCCTCTGTTGAGAAACATATTACTGTACATGTTATTATTATTATGTATTCCAACATAGTTGTATGTATTTTTCTACTACTTTCCGGTGTGCAATAAAATATCCTTAAATGCTGCTGCTTCTACAACCATTTACTTATTTTTTTCTTCATAGAACATTTGCTCATATATTTACAGATAATATTTGTAAATGACAATTTAATTGTATGAGCAAAGGAGAAGGACAGACAGACAGACATAGAAAGCTAGGGAAAAGAGAAAAAATGAAGCAGATTGATCATTTATCATTATAATGGGTGGTGTTCCTTCATAGAACCTTATATAACAATGTATACATGCTTTAGATATACGCAAATATATATATATAATATATATATATATACATATATATATTTATAATAATAGATTTAGTATTTGTGAGAGGAGGGTTCTTACTCTCATCAATTCTTATTTATACAACAAGTCTGAAAAGTATAGAACACATTTGGGTCAATCGTTTTTTCTTTCTTGCAGTTTTATGATATTAAATGTATCGTGCTTTTAGAACCAAGGCGAGGGCTCTTAAACTTGAAAATCCAGATATATAGGTATTTGTAGTGCTTCTCCAAATACCTCATTGATGCAATCCAAGAAAATAATTATGGAATTTTCTGGATTCTTGTCTAAAAAGTGCAGTTTCTTTCATCCATCTTATCCAAGGATTATGAAATATGATGTAATGTATCGAATGGACATGAACTAGCAAAGTAGCATTAAAACAACTCAATTACACCTTGGATCTATTCAATGTGGTTGATCAAGATCTAATTTCCACACTCGGGATACGAATTTTCGCTTTCATTTCTTGATTAAATTTTATAGTAAAGTGTAAGCTATATATTTTTTAATAAAAAATCACAAAGGCTATTGAAAAATATATTTAAAAAAAAAAATATTCACATATAATGATTGATCATTAAAAAAATAAGTATTTTTACATGAATGCATTGTTTCGGACGTTACTGACAATGAAAGTGTTTCGTATTTTTTAGAATAATATTTGCTATTTATTTTCTCTCATAAATATATTTTTAAATTTTAGGTATCTTTAAATTTTCCAAGTCTGAAGAAAAAATATATGAAAAGAACTTTGAATAAAACTTTATCATTATTAAAACACCGATTCAGTATGACCCAAATTAAATGATAAAACAATAAATAAGTTTTCTTTTTTTCTGAAACTACTTTATGTCCTTAAGAGTATTAATCAATTTACTTTCGTGGATTATGTAAAATGCGAAAAGGAAATAATATACTCATTAATAAGGTTTGAAAAGATGTTAGTTCAAATTGTTATTTGTGAAACTTCAAAGTATGGTGATATATTTCATTATTATTTCACCGTAAAATATACAAACAGACAACGTAGTGAGTAAAAATACATCGTTTAACAAATTATTTTCTTTTTTACGTAAAGTAAAGAGCAAAACAATTGTATGGGAATAAAAACAACAATATATCAAAAATAAAAGAACAACACAGAGATAAGTTCCTTGAAAAGTTTTAAAACATATGTTAAGTAAAAAAGAGGACACAAAGGAAAGTATCCAACTTTGATGTTCGTCCAACTCCATTGATGGTAAAGGATATCTTAAGGTACAGAGCCGCACATCTTATCGTCACCGAAAGAATGATGAAGCGATAGATTATATCATATTTTATTTAATCTAATTTCTTATATAAGGATTCATTGTCATACTAAGAATATATTCAATGAGCATTAATGTGATCAGCTCCTTTAAGCTTTATTTTTTAAAGTATAGAGAGCATCCTCCAGAATGAATACAAAATATCAAGTTTCAAAAGACATAGGGTAATCTACATTTTTTAAAATAAGCCTTGCTCTTATGACCTTTTAATCTATAAATGCTTGAATAACTATTTAAGAGAGAGAGAGAAAAAAAAGGAGTAGTTCCTTTCATCTTTTAATTTAAAAAAGTCCTAGGGATGAAAGAGATGAAAAAAAAACTAACAATGCCCCTAAGTATATTAAGGCCCTTCTTCTTAAAATGGGAGTTGGACATATGAACTTCATTTCTTATTAATAAAAGGCTGTCACCAATAGAATTAACAGGAGAAAAGAGTTTTATTATGAAGCCCAATAATTAGCACACATTTTTGGCAAGTACGCCCCATTTACGTGCAAAAATGAACTATTATAAATTTGTTTTAGTTGTATTAATTTTTATGTTTATATATATATCTTATTATGGGGGGAAAATGATCAAAATAAAAACCATGTAATGAAGCAATATATATATATATATATATATATATATATATATATATATATATATAGGGTGATAGGATCAAATCTGGCGGGTTTCAGGACATCCTTTAACAAGGATGATGTCATCCGATCCGCGCAGCTGATTTTTTAACAGACAGCCAACAATGAGAGATCATTTCAGTTGAATTTTATCATCGTCATAGCAGCATATGGAAATCTACAGCCTGTTATCTGGAACGAGCAAGAACGCAGGTGTGCCGTTATCCAGATTCTTTGTATAAAGGGCAACACCATCAGCAACACCCAGGTCTCTGAGCTACTCGGGATCGACAGAAGAAGGGTTGCTGATCTCAGGCAGCAGCTGAAGGATACCAGGGACCCTTGTGCTGTCGTCGACAGGGCCTTCAGGCCCTCCAGCTGCGTCCACAAGGCAATAACCCCCAACCTCATTAGGAGGGTGTCAGACATCTTCGAGCACGACCCCAGCAGGTCCATCAGGGATGTCGCCAAGGAGCTGGACGTTTCTCACGTAACTTTGTTGGCCTGTGTGAATGAGAATTGTCCAAGAAGTCTCTAGCTGGTTGGCAGCAAACACATACGACTTCGTCCCAAAGACCCACTGGCCCCCTAGCTCCCCCGGTTTGAATCCTATGGACTATTTTTTCTGGGGCTACCTTGAGCGACACACCAACCGACTGGTTCACAACACCAAGGTCGCCCTGATCAACTCCATAATGAAGTAGGCCAGGAAGTTGGACAGGGCCCTGGTGGCCAAGGCAAGCTCCTCCTTCCACGCCAGGATCCAGCGCGTCATCGACGCATAAGGCGGATGGATTAAATAAACAGAATGTATGCATCTGTACGAGCATTTTAATGTCTAAATAAATAAATTGAAGAAAAATTAACGATTTTATGTGTATTTAAGTTGAGAGAAGAAAAATGCCGGATTAGATCTTACCATCCTGTGTGTATATATATATATATATATATTTTTATATATATAAGGGTGATTCACTAAAATTGAGACTCACATATTACAAACTGCAATCTTTGTATCAAATTTTACACAAATAATTTTAAAACAAAAATAATAGCATAATGTGTAATTTACAAAATGTATTTCTTTAAATTTCCACATATCCTCCTTTGGCCTTCACTACAGCTTTGAACCTCCTCACGGTGGAGGCAACACAGGCAGATATCTCTTCCTCAGACAAAGAGACCCAGGCCTGAAGTAGCTTCTTCTAAAGAATCTTCACCGATGACCAGGACTTGCTACAAACCCTTTTCTCCAGAATGGACTATATTCCAAAGTCCATTGGGTTCAGATCTGGGGAGTAGGGAGGCCACAAGTCTTTGTACCAAAAGTCAACAAACATATCAGTACAGAAGCTTTGAACCAATTTGCTGGTATGGATGGAGCTCCATCTTGTTGGAACAGTAAAAGAGACGTAGGATATTCTCTTTGTACCCATGGGACGACCTCCTCTGAAAGAAGATGCAGGTACACCGCCTGGTCGATCTTCACGCCCTCCTCAAGAAAGATCATAGGGGCCTTCTTCCCGTTCGACGTCACTCCCCTTCCAGACCATGACTGAGGGTGGCTTTTGCCTTCTCAAGAGAGTCCTCAGCTGCACGGGGATGTTTTCCTTTTTTCTAGCCTGGACCATGAAAATCTTGTCTGAGGAAGAGATATCTGTCTGTGTTGCCTCCACCGTGAGGAGGTTCAAAGCTGTAGTGAAGGCCAAAGGAGAATATGTGGAAATTTAATGAAATACATTTTGTAAATTATACATTGTGCAATAATTTTTGTTTCAAAATTATTTGTATAAATTTAATACAAGGATTGTAGTTTGTAATATGTGAGTCTCAATTAAGTGAACCACCCTGTATATGCTAAAAAGACGAAAGCTTGACATAACTAAAACATTATGAATGACATAAAACTAAAACGTATTGTAACATATAAGAATGAAAATGTCAAATTTAGGGCTATAGAATATCGTTTTTAATAAAAGTATAGCCATTCAATATTTTCAGTTCAGTCCCCTAGATCGTCAAAAATATTGAATAGCTATACTTTGTATGTACTAAAGTTAAAAGTCTGCTTATTTTTCCTCTTTTTAATTTTATTTAACTTGTAAACTTATTGTTTTTGAAATATGTCATCATGACAAAATTATATATCTTTACAAAATGACTTAAACATTTATAATATATGGTTTTATTAACGTAATAATAATAATTAAGATTAATTAAATTTAATATTAATTATGATAGTACCATAAATATTTAACAAAATTATGTTTAATTTTTGCATTTAAAAAGTATTGATTTCAGTTATTTAAAAAAAAAATATATATATATATATATGCAAGATTCTTATGATAATGGCGGATTATATTTTCTTTATAATTCAATTGATTTAAATTTTTTTAATATTGGATATATTTGGTTCCACAAAGACTTAAACTTTATTTGTTGACTGTCCGCTTGTCATAATATTAAAAAGTTTCTGACTATCAACGTAAGGGGATTTAAGGTCAACAACTGCAAATATACGAAATCAACAATCTTCTTCGGTCTCCTAAAGATAAAAGGACATAATTTCCATAAAAGTCAAGCTATTGAATTGCTCTGTCAAACTCCAAAGCCTATATTGCGAGTTGTTTGACGATAAAAGAAATAGTAAAGCCATATATTCTTCGATCTGTGATGCTCTACACTGCAACCGATACACCACCTTCTCCCTCAAGATCCCCTTCGACACCGAGGACTCATGGGTCCATGCGGGGAACGTCAACAAATTTTATCCATCCAAATCAAAAGAATATTTTAAATTATGCAAAAATATTGAAATTTTTAAATAGATACCCATTTGATATTTGTTTATATTGTTTTACCTCTTGCTTATATTTTTATTATAAACGATAATGTTTATTTTTATTATATAATTTTATAAGACATCTAAACAATAAAGGAGAAGAAAAAAACTTTATATTGCTTGGTTTTTTAAAACAATAAATAGAACTCACAATGGCAGACAATTCAGGATTGTTTTAAGCAGAAACTAACTCTTTCACTGGCTTCTATTCTCCAGTTTTCCACACAGAGAGCTCTGAATGCTCAGACCTATATACATAAGAAACCCCACGTCATCACTTACATCCCAGGAATTCCATCTCATTTGACAAGGAATCCTTTATTTCAAATGAGGTCCCCTCCTCGTAAATGGTATCATCATTCTTTTTTCCTTATTCCCTGGATGTCATACTCTACATTCTTAATGGTCAATATTTCCATCATGGACATAGAGTTGGGCGCTTTTATTGGTCATCGATGATTTATTTTTACTAATACATGTATCTAACAATATTTTTTATATAATAATAATAAGATCGAATATGTTCCAGATATAACATAAGGAAGAAAATTGTATACAATTATTTTTCTTGTTTACTTCTTACAATGATAAAAGTACATAATCAAGACGTTATATCTATAAAAAAACTACCCATTACTTCAGCTTATGACATAAACGACTATTTTACAGTTCAAGAAAAATACCATATTTATTATTTATATATAAACGCAAAAAAAACCTGTATAAATCAGCATTTTAGTTGAAGTTTTAGCATTAATGTTGAACAAACATATATAAAAAGAGGTAAATAACCTAATTTCAACATAAAAGCAAACCAGCTTAAGATCTTTCTATAAACATTTTCTAAATCTTCTGTAGATCACTTGAAAAAATGAGAAACATCCGGGATAGTTATTTATAATACTTTCCACTAAATATATATATATATATATATTACACATATATATATATATATATATATATATATTGGGTTGTTCTTATTTTTCAAATGTTTGAAATGTTAGCAACTTTGAGCATTTTCTGTTTCTTGTGATAAAAGAAGACGACATACAAAGTTTGAACAAAATCGGTCAACATTACGAGGTCGCGCAACGAGGTCAAAGTTTTAAAAATTTAGTAAAAATATAGTTTTCCGCAAATTTCTTCAAAATGGTGGACGTTACAGACTTCAATAATAATTATTAATTTAAAGGAAATCTAATTTATTACCAGACGTATGTTTTATGTTTTTTAATAAAACAAAGTTTTCAGTAAAAACAAAGCAAGAAAGGGAGTGAGTATTGTTAGCTTATTTCATAGCTTTTTGTATCAATTAACTTCACTCGCCTGTAGAAGATGACTTGTTCGCTTCAGAGTAAAATAGTACTTTTAAGTTTAGTAAAACTTTAGATAATAAATCCAAAAATGACCTTGGTTGCATTCTATCAATTCAGAATTCAGTACAATCTGAGTTTACATCATATGATTCAGAGCCTGTATTGACCTATAAGAAATCGATTATGAAAAAAATAAATCATAATGTTTTCTTAGATGTGGGTCAAGGTATCCTCTCAAAATTTTACTTTATCTCTGACGCATTTATAATCATTATATGCGTCATTTTGTACGCGAGATAGGCTTTTTTAATGTGCATATAACTCTCTACTTATTAAATTGACGTGATTTAGTATACCAAAATATTAAAGCTGGTTAACCAAGCTTTCTTTGATATATTTGTGTTCTAAAAATCGCTATACTTTAAGAGATAAAACAAATACGTACTCTCTCCCCCAAAAAATGATCTTTTGATATGAGAATATACGATTACCATCTGGTAACTCTGTTAGTGTTACCTGGATAGAAAGAGAAAAGAGAAGGAGGGAGTATTTTGTCCTCACTCCTCTCCCTTCTTTTTTCTTCCTATCCAGGTTACTCTAACTGCCGTTACCAAATGGTAATCGTATATTCTCATATCAAAGCCCGGCCCAGTGTCTAAAAATCCCCGGCCGGGACTTTTGTAGGAAATTGTTATCTAAAAAAAACGTCGTCACTTTTTTCAAAAAAAATATTTGTAGGAAATTTTGTAGGAAACGTCGTCACTTTTTTGGGAATCTCTTTTCTAAAAAACGTCCTTACTTTCAGATGACGAAGGAACGCAAATATACTGAAGTCCTGGCCTGGTTTCGCCCGGCTTGAAAAAAAGTGTCCCAGTCGTTTCCTGATATATATATTTATATATATATATATATATTTATACCATTCCTGTGTGTAATTTTTTCGTGGCACAATACCATTTGTTTCTCCTAAATTATATACTTGGAAAATTAAGAAGATTGTCATTTAATCTCTCAAGACTATCGAGTCTTATTTGTTCATTTAATCATGTCCTTGATGCTACAGACTTACTGAAAAAACAAAAATATTTTTCTAATGTATTTTAATTAAATACGTCATATGCGTTATGCTTTAAATGTCTATAGGTATGTTGAAGTCAAATTGAATGATAATAGAGGACTCAGAGAGTGCAAACCTCCGCCGATCCCTACTAAATGAATCACTTGGTGTTTTTTGTCATTTCCAACCCTCTACGCACTGTCCCTTTAACTCTACATACTGCTCCTTTATTGTTTACACTCTAAAGGTACATGGAAAGAAAAGAAACTGACGTCATCAAAAAGGAGAGCACAGGACAGCGACATCTATTGGCAGAGTAGGCTAACTTGAAATATTTATTAGTATTTAGCTCATTTTGCATCTTAAACAATCATTCAGAGATGCCAAAATTTAATCACTTGTTCCTTTTGGCATTTCCAACAACTCCACAAAGTTTCAACCGAATCCGTTCCGCACTTTTTGAGTTATCCTGCTGACAAACCAACAAACAAACAAACCAAGCAACCAACACCTGTGAAAAAAATACCTCCTTCGGCGGAGGTAATAATAATGACAAAATAAAATTCATCAATTGACATACGGGTGGAGGCACCCATTTGGAGAGTAAATACGTAATTGTAATGATCAATGTATATTACTATCCACACGGACGTAATTAAATCATATCAAATAGGCAAAACAATGTTTACAACTTTAGTTTATCTTTAATGGTCCTATCAAGGTGATTACATTATAACATATTTATTATTTAGGTTTTTACTTCTTTACATCAATCACGTTCTAAAAGGGATTTCATGTATGGTATCTTTGTTCATTATGCTAGTTTAATATTATTCCTAGAGCATGACATTGCCAACAAACTCATTTACAAGAGTGAAAGGGTTCTCCATAATGAATTTCAAAAGAATAAAGACATGGAATGATAAATGTTGTGGTGTGTGTGTTTCTAAACAAAAACACAAGTCTACAATAACACAACAAGTTGGTTACTTGTTTATGAATGCTAAAGGCGACCGCCTTTGAAATAAAAACACTTTTCCATACCTTCTTCTTTTTTTGGGTGGGGAATGATAGCACCAGGCATATTGCTTTGCAACGTGAACCATAAAAAATTAGACGAAGGAGCCTAACATTTGCGTGAAATACGTTTGTTAAGTGTTATTAATTACTTATTAAAAGAGGAAAAGGAATGTTCTTTTTTGAAAAACATAATTTGACGATTGTGAGCAATAAAAATGTTGGATTTATCCATTAGATTATAAGCATTAGAAAATCATTTATGAAGAATATGAGTTATCTTTAATTCTATAATTGAATAAAATCAATAAATCAATAATGTCAAGGAGGATATTAAGTAATTAACTCGTGTGTCTCTGACAAAATCAGGTAAACCAAGTAATGACTTGAAGTAGATAACAATGCAGCGTTCAAAGGCCGACGGG
>CP045890.1:30826441-30846145 GCA_013387185.1 Caligus rogercresseyi
GAGAGGGTAATCAGTGCCAATCACCGACCATGTCGGTGGACCAAAAGAAAAACCATGTCCGAATGAATTATATCAACAACTATTACTATTATTATAGTGTAATAAAACATAATTTCACACCAGGATAATTGTTATAATAGCTAGAAAACCAAAAACAGCCCAGCCCTCGACGACCAACGTTTCATATAGAACGTAGAACATGATTATGCATAAACTTATGTTCTTCTACGTTCAATATAAAACGTTGGTCATCGAGAGCTGGTTGTTTATTATGACGATCCTGTCGCAACTCATTGTCCTCATACATTTAGAAGTATAAATTCCTACATTCAATTCAAATACATAGCAATCAACAATATTAAGATTTTTTTTATTGAGTAATATATACATAATGAATTTAATCATAAATATAAAACTCTGCAATATATTTAAATAAATTGTCAAAGGCGTCATTCACATTCTTGCCGCATCTCTCTCGCCATAAAAATTCATCCAAGTGCCCAGAGAGCATAGTGTCATGGACACTAGGCTCATTGGTCGATGGCATGTAGTACATGCGGGCGGATAAAATCTAAGGCAGCCTCTTATTTGGAGGAACTGCCTAGAGGATTCTATATCACTCGTCACTTCTATTATTTCCTTCATGGACATGATTATTTTGAATGATGAGCTCCTATTTCTCTTCTTCTCCTTCCCTCTTTTCTCTCTCTTTACTTGAGTATAGCTTCCTTTATCATTATTGACTTTTTAAGTGAATAAAGAGTCCCTGGAAAAGGAGCGAATTCTTAATATGCCTTTTTGCCCATAAGCAGTCGTGTGACTCCATGGCCATGTTTTTGATAAATATTATGTTTGTAACCTTTCAGAAAAGCGGTGTAATAATCCCTTCGCCTGGTTTGTTGAAAACAGTTTTCCACTCTTGTGTTGCTCCAACTAACATAAATTTTAACACTTTTTTAAAGACTTAAGTTAATTCAAACTATTACTTTTCACATTTAACTAGGCCAATAGTACGGTTACCGATCAAGAATGAGATAAAACAGATACTGGCGTATCTATCTTAGATCACCAAAGTTTGAATCAATGTATGTTGTAATTTAATTTCCTTTATACTTTTTAACGCAAAAAACAATCTTTAAATTGTTCATTGTATTTTATAGGATGGACAAGTAATGCCAATAATTAAAATATTTCTTATTGTTCTAAGTGTAAAAGTAATAACGTAAAATATAAAAAAGGGTGTGACCTCAATTATTTGGCACTCTGTAGCTGCAAAATATCTTGGTGTGTTGTTTTATCAATCCAGTTTTTGCAAATACTTAATTTTGCTTTTTTGGTAAAAAGTGAATTTACATTGTGTGTATTACTAATAGGATTTTATTGGATAGCTCCATGGGTACCCATCCGGGCTGGGGTGTTATCCAAAAAGTTGGTTTGTGGTTTTTTAGGGGTGTAATGCACATGCTTTTTCATTGTTTACCACGGAAGATCGAGTAGCATTATTGGTATTTAGTGTTTCACTTGCACCGAAAATAATAATTGTGTCATATTTTGTCTGGCTTTTTATATAAAGAATATATATATTTTATATCTGGGATTATAAAAAACGGGCTAGGGTATACTTTCGTACACCGCTCCATATTTTAGGGACTCATGGTATATATTTATTTTTTTGGAAGGGAATGGGAGAGGAAAAAAAAGAAGAAGAAAGAGGAGAGTTAGAGAGATGAAATAAGAGAGAGACACAGAGAGAGATAGAGAGCCACGCAGATATAGACACACAGATAGAGAAAGACACAGAGAGAGAGAGATAATTAACTTATTTCCATCCTGAAGAGTCTCGGGATCGAGAAATAGTGACTTCACACATAGAAGTGGAATCTTTGGGCACCTGGATCGTTAAAAGAGGAAGTTCCTCATGACCTATTCCTACTCATTCGTCTTCAAATTTCTACCCTCCCTCCATCCCCCTCTTCTGGATCTGTCTCGGATGACTACGGAGACTCCACTCATGAAGCCTCCTTCTACACGTCTCTTGGATTCGTACGTCTAGAAAGAAAGTGTCTCAGGCATTGCTCTTCCTCCCTCCGGGTCTCGGATGACTACGGAGACTCCACTCATGAAGCCTCCTCCTACACTTCTCTTGGATTCGTACGTCTTGAAGAGGAAGTCTCTCAGGCATTGCTCTTCCTCAAGAAACAAATGAAAGAGTCCTCCTTGCCTTCGAGTGTCATCTACAAAGGCTCACGATTGGAAATCAATGTTTCAGATATTATTCTCCTGATCAGCCAACATAAGTTTCATTTGTGATTGGATCTTCAAGGGGGACTCCCTTATCTCATGTATTCAGCAAACCCACTTACTATTAGGGCTGTCAAAGTTGCTCAAAAATGACATTCAAATATTCGTTTGAAAAAAATCACGAATTCGAACTATTCGAATATCTGCTTGCCCATTTTACGCATTTGCCGTGTAGCCCATAAACGGCAATAATGCGGCAAAAACATAGTTGAAATCAGATCATTAATCATCATATATAGCTTATATAATATACAATTCAATAATGCACACATATAATCATGAAAAAAGCTTATTTCCGATCACTCTAGCCCGGAGCCACAACTTGTTTCGCTTGCATTTCACCACCACACCACCAAGCGCAGATTACAGCAGAGACGGTATGAGCTAAAAGCGAGAGACATCGCGAACAGTCAGAGGCTCATTCACAAAACAGATGGAGGCGCTTGTACCGCGGGAGTGTTTTTTTAACATTCGAATATTAATTTTCACGTTCGAATTCGCTTTTGGGATATATCGAACTCGAATTCGAACCTCGAATATTCGTTGACAGCCCTACTTACTATGAACAAGTATGACAAACAATTATTTTACTATGTAAAAAAAGAAGAATACTTTGATTTAAGTTTTAGATTATGAAATGAAATTTTAACATTTGTGTTATTTAAAACCAGGTCGGTTTTTATTTTTGAAAAAATCAGGTTTTTTTAACAGCCCTGATTATGAGGGAAGAGAGTTTTATTTGTCATAATTAAGTTTTATCAGGCTTGTGGAGCGTTCAGCTTTTTGCGTTCAGCGTTTAAAAATAGCGTTCCGTTCATTGTTTTGCGTTCAGCGTTCCGTTAGCGTTCAAATATATAAAAAAATAACATGTGTAATTTGAAAAATTGAAAGTACTATTTAGGGTTTTTATAATAAAATGAGCCCGAACCGATTTTCAAATGATATACATTTGTTGACTGGATCTAACCCAGGGGTTCCCAACCTGGGGTCCGCAGAACGTCTATATTCACAAGATAAGAGGGTATTTTTTAGAAAGAATTTCTCAAATAAGTGACGACGGTTTTTTTAGAAAAAAAACTCCAAACAAAGTGACGACTCTTTTTTAGAAAAGAAGTGATGACGTTTTTTTATAGAAAATAATCGCCAAACGAAGTGGCGACGTTTTTTTAATGAAAGAATCTCCAACAAAGTGACAACTTTTTTTCAGAAATAATTTCCGAAAAAAGGGTGACGTTTTTCTTAGAAAAGAATCTCCAAAAAAAGGGATGTTTTTTTTAAAGAGTATTTCTATAAAAAAAATTAGAAACCGGTCGTTTCATGATAGTTACATACCTAAATACTTTATTTTGTAGTAGAATGAATAAATAAAAGGTCATTCAATTGTGTTCAAATTTTGGTCACTTGGGTAAAAAAAAAAGTGCTTCACTATTCTATAGAGTTCTTGAGAGAGTAGTTTATAAGTTTTCTCATAATATTTCATCCCCTGTTTATATCCCAGAAAAAATACTTAATCAAACTACATTGAAATGTTTGGAAAAATTGAACGCTGAACGCAAAACTCTTTTTTTGCGTTCAACGTTCAAAAAAAGTTGTGTTTATTCAGCGTTCGTTAATTGAACGTGCGTTCAGCTGAACGCCGTTCAATTTTGCGTTCCGTTCAAAAGCTAAGACACTTTATTCAAAAAATATTTAATGGTCGGGTTAATTAATTTTTATATAAGTTCACTTTGTTTTTAGATGTTAGGTCACAAAGATATATAAAAATATTTGTTATAACATTACCAAATATGAAACAAATTAATTTTCTAAAATAATACTAAATAAACATTATAGTTTAAAATTTGACTACCTATCAAAAGAATTAGTAAATAGAAATATATGAAAGTGATAAAAAAAGTTTTATACTATAAGTAGTAAATAATGTTGACAAGTTATAAACAAAATAAAATATAACGTTAAACAAAAATAATAATAATCCTAACTTTTGTTTGTAGAATCAAAAATATAGTTTCAACAATTTTCTTTAGATGAGTAGAATATCTGTAGGATTTATCCAACTGAAATTCACCAAGTCGATGGCGAAGTTCCATGAAGACACTCTTTGATCGGGGATTTTGAGGTAAAAAGGGTGTATCTCGCCGAAGCCACGATTAAAATGCCCCTCAGATATTCTCGAAGTAGAAACTCCCCAGAAGTCAACTTAATCAGTGCTTTGGCACTAAAAGCGAATAGTGACGGCTTCATATTTTCGTGATACTTTCCTTTTTCTTAGAAAATCCATATAGCACTACTACCTTACATCGTCTGAAGAAGACTTGTTTTAAAATCAAAAGCTCAGTTAAAATTGAAGCATATGGTCAGACAACAAATGCTGATTGTTTAAAAAAAAATCTACAACCTTTCCAAGAGTTAATTAAGAAAATGATAAATTATAAGATGGGGCTTTGAGGAATACTTTTTTTACCGAAGCAATGAGACTATTTTAATGTCAATGAACAAGATGGTTAATATAAATGAGCTTCAATAGTGGATCCATATAAGGCCATTGGAATGAGGATTTGTCGAGGCCTTCCATGAAACAAAAATTTCTATCTGTTGCGAGAGAAAGGAAGGATTTTGTGATTATCCTAGTCAAAGAAAAGGAGAAAAACGATGAAATCTACATGCAAATTTGCTATTAAACGGAAGGGTGTAAGTTTTTTTTACTGAATTGAAGTACATTAACAGCCCGGGATTACTGTAACCACCAAAGCTATATTTATAAAGTTTCCCTTACCTTGTGTCTAATAGGGGTCATACTTAGTGATGGATTACAGTTATTTGTTAAAAAATGGAAAATATTTTTTATGTGATTCACATTTTTCCGCTCTCTAGAAATCACCAGTCCTTGTCGAGCAAATCGTTCATTCGTTGGCGTTGTTTTGGTCAGTAGAATGATGAACCATAGAGGTATAAAGAAATAGAGAGCTTGTTCCCTTCAATGCAAGGAGAATATAAATAAGGTGAGGCAATGGGAATCGACGTAGGCCATTGCAGGGCGACAGCTGACTATTTTGTTGTGATATCACAAGTGCTACGCTTGAATTCTAGTTCAGTTTGTATTGTAAAGCGAAAATGCGATATTCTCGAGGAAGTAATGGTGTTTGTGCCATCCCCTTTTGCTCTAATCCTCGAGATGCATAATATTTTGCACTTCCGACGAGGGATCCCAATATCCAACATCTGTGGATTGTACGATGCAGAAGATCCGACAGGATTGACCTAAAGAATGCGAAGATCTGCGATCGTCATTTTACTCCAGATGACTTCCAAAGGAATATTCAGGCTGGAAGAATAGGAAGAAGCTTTAGTCTCAAGTTGTTCCTTCACTCTTCATCCCTGGATCACCTCCTCAAGTGTGTCCAAGTCCTTCAGACAGGTTCGTCAAGAAGCCCGTGAACGAAAAAAATTGTGAGTTGACTAGTGAGAAGGAATAAGGAACTCTCAGTCACGAAAATGAAGCTGTCCTGCTACAAAGCTAAGTGCTCATAACACTTTAAGGAAACTTTAATTAGAACCTCATTGGAAAATAATTACACAGCGATTCAAAAAAAAAGCTTAATTAATCCTTTGACAAAGTTCATTCGTGGCTACTCAAAAGAAGATGTAACTACCGCCCTCATTCTACGGAGCATATGTACCCGGGCCTTTGAGTACTTGCGCTCACGGAAACTCCTTCCTCTGCCTAGTCGGCAAACACAGGAAAAATTCCAATGACTGTTCCAACGAGGGTCTCTCCTATTTGCTGGATACTCAGGAAGTTTAAAGACCTCCACCCACATTTGGGGAAACAGACGAGTAACATTGAAGGATTTGAAGAAACACAAAGTCCTTGGATTGAGTTATTACCGCCCCTTCTCCCGATTTTTGAAGTTCTGCCACCTCTTAAAAAATCATATCCATTTTTTTCATAATAGCCATCAAGACGCAATCGATAAAGACCCCATGTTTTTCTAAGAATTTTTAAGCCACTTATCAATTTATATCCAAATTGGTCAAAAGAAATTATTATTGCTTTTGTAATAAAAAAAAAGAACACGGATTCGAGTCAATTTTCTTAATAAGCTACTTAAACTGAAAAATGCTAGTGAAAACTTAAACACATAGGCCAGGTTACTAATTAGCGTAATTCTATTCATATTCTTATGTTCCCCTTTTTTTATATGTACATATGTAGAATTCTATTATTGTGATTTATAAATTTCTTGAAATAAATGAAAATCGTGAGTTTAAAAATTATTTTTATTGTTTGAAATTATTATTTGCTAATTACTTAAAATAATGAATACTAATGATAAATCATTTACTTAACAAATTTTTCATGCAACATGGGTTCTTTACACTAGCACAGAATAATATTGTTATGAAATATTTTCAATTGAAAGATAAAGTTGAGAAATAATTACTAAATCATAGCACTAAAAAATAATATTTTTCATTGTAGCATTCGTGACGTCACAAATTCTTCCTTTTGATCAAGAGCATAAGTCAAAGATTTCCTCTTTGACTCACCTTATTTATATTCTCCTTGCCTTCAATGGCAGAGAAACATCGTTCGGCTGTCGCCTGTACCCAATATAAACAAAGTAATTTGTACTACGTCATCGTAAGTTAATCATAGAGGTATACATATTTGTGTATATTGGGCACAATGACGTATTTCTCTATGAAGAACCTAATAAGCTCTCTATGTAGGTATGTTGAAACGAAGGTGCTGCCACCGGATTTCGTGTCCTTGGGCATTTAAATTTGAATTTCCGGTTGGCTGTTGAAGATTTCTCGACGATTCATAGAGTTTTTTTCCAAAAAATAAAATTATTCGGTTGTTTATCAGTGTTTACTCAAATTTCATACATGATTATCAAATTTAATTTTTATACTACCCTTTGCACTTAATTTCAACTCTTAAGCACCCATTTTTCATAGTGAATTAGCCTTTTAAAAAAATATACAAAAATCAAAAAAGTACGTCATCAGACAATTTCTTGCTATTATTCGGTTTTATCTGTGTTTACTACAGGGGCTTCTTTTTTTCAGAAGGCAATAAAACAAGATGTATAAATTAGAATGGTTTTTAATTTTGTTTCATGATTTTAGTACATATTTAAAGTTTTGTTTCACATAGTTTTGAAAAATCATATCAGATAGGTGACGTCCCCCATTGTCCATACACTGTATATTCGATTTCGGGTGTTTGCCATGACCCTCACCAGCGTATCAGCGGGTATATTGGCAATTTCTTCTCTGATGTTGGTATTCAAGTCTGGTAGGCTTCTCGGGCGGTTGACATAAACACGGGATTTCAAATATCCCCACAAATAAAAATCACAAGGGGACAAATCGGGGGAACGGGCTGTCCACTCCAAATCGCCCCTTATTGAAATGAGGCGCTCCGGAAAATGTTCCCCAAAACAGCCATCGATGCCCTTGAAGTGTGAGCCGTTGCTCCATCCTGCTGAAACCAAATATCCCCTTGGTCCAATTCGTTATTTCGTGAAAGGAAAAACAATACTGCAAGACTGGAGATTGCAAGACTGATGCTCTTACTGCCTCAATGTTCACAGGTGATCTGATGGGCCGAGGTACTCCAGTTCTTCGTCGTGTCGTACTCCCAGTTTGTTTGAACGTAGGACCTACGTAACAATTGATTTCCGGTCCGGAACAGGGCCTCCCGGAGCTACATTGAAAACGATTTTGAAAGGCGCGCTGGGTTGTAACAACAGACTGACAATTCGAAAAGTAAGTTCGACGGCAAACGCGCGCTCCTTACTGCTCCAACGCATGATGGTGACTGACTGTATTTCCTAGAAACTTCCTGACCGGCCCTATCAAATAAAAACACGCCCACCCCGCTATTACTTACACAGACTGATTGCAACCTATTTAAAAAAGGAAGATATGCTGCTGCACCCTGTACAAATTTCATACATGATTATAAAATTTAATCTACCCTTTGCAATTAATTTCAACTCTTTAGCACTCGTTTTTTATAGGTGAACAAGCCCTTAGAAAAATTTATATGAAAAGAAATAAGTTATGACGTCATCACACACCACTTTGAAGTATTAGTATTTGAATTGAACTTGCGGTTGGCTGTTTTGAAGATATCTCAACGAATCTTTGATGTTTTTCAACAAAAAATTATTAATCAATTACTCTAAAGCTTATTTTTTTTCTTTTCTTCTTATTTTTTGTACTATTTATTACTCAGTTATCAATCGGACAACCATTTTCAAACATGTCTGTACGGTAAATTTAATCATTTGACTACATTTTGAAATTTGTTAAAAACTCTCTAGTAATCGTCTTTAATAGAAAACGAATCTTCTACAAATTTATATGCAAAAACTATAATTTTACTTAATCCTGCATTATTCTTTATAATTTACTAAAATTATATATATGAAATTAGGCAGAAATAGCTGATAAATATACAATCTAGGAAGAAATGGCCCAAGAAAAATGGACCATGAAGAATTGGCCAAGAAAATTTGCCCAAGATAAAACAGGAAAATGATTACGTCCGAAAAAATGCCCAAATATATGAGTAGATACTTATTTGAGTTTAATACTTTCTTCTCACATATTACACTGAGATGTCTGAATCAATTTTTATTAAATGGTTCTAATGGCTTAGAATATCACAAAGATTTTACTCCTTAGGGAAGGGGTCGAGAAAACCTGAACTCATTAACATTGATTTTCACAGAAATTATACTTTAAGTAAAGTTGATTAGAATTTCAACATTGAATTATTATGTATTGAAATTACATATTAACATAATATGTAAGTTTTGGGTGTTTTAAATACCACTTTTAATGTTATATTGTAGTATTCTTCATTTAATACTTACATATTTTGTTAACAAATGTAAGTTTGAGCACTCTCTACACTGATTTTTATATGAAGAGATTCTTTCAAAAAAACTCGCGAATGTTTAGAAGAGATATCTATTATTCAATTTTTAAAACTAGTTGTCTTTAATCATTCGTTAAGTTTGGAGCTAACCAAAACGTATCACTGTGATTGAAAAAATTCCCCTTAAGAAAAATCGAAAAGCATCACCATTCGATAGAAAAGTTATTGAGTTGCTCAAAAAATATTAAAATTCGACACATTTCCAACTGATATAGAAGATATCAATTCTATGAAAGATTGTTGGGAGAAAGGGAGTCATTTATGGATGGAGGAACACGAGTTGATATTGTTCAACTATAAAATCGAGTCCTTCGATTTATCCACGAATGAATATACCATTGCTATATGGTATCCAAACGGTACCTATGAAGATGCAACAGACTACCAAATTTCTCCAATTTCCATGTGTGCTGATCTTCTTGTAGGAGACCTGAATATTTTTTAAATATATTTTATTGTTTATTATGTCTAAAATAAAATAAAATTTTATATTCCAATCAGTTGTCAATTTAATTTTTCATTTATTACGTGTAAGTGGAACTTTAATTATAAAAAAATAATTAAAAAAATACAATTTATATTCAAAAAATATCTAAAAGAGGTTGTGTGACAAGAATTTAAAAGGGAGGGCTTAGTGATTAATGGGGAGAAGGTATGGCTTATTAAGTCTACGCCAGCAGGAAGTAGAATCAGTTGACTCAAAATATGCTCCGCTGATGGAGAAAAGGGAGTGATTATTTCGAAAGGAAAAAGACGATTACGTCCAATCCGTCAAACAAATATCGTGATTGTCCTCGAAAGCGTTTCCATCGACCAATTTCTCAACAGTTGATCTGAAATAAGGTAAGAAATATGGTTTTTTTAAATTTCGTGTAACATAACCTACCCTCTGTCTTTTATCTATATGTGATGGTTGATGAAAGTTTTTAGGGGAATATATGGTTTTAAGAAAATAATTATTGATCAAATATGTTTGTCATCAATGTACAGAGCTAAAAGATTTCACCATTCTTAAAAATTGTAACATTCAACTTACTTGATTACAAAGGTTAAAATGATAAACAATAGGGTTAAAGTGCTGTACTTTAAATGTTTAGGGGCATGGTTTTGACCCCGAGAGGGGAAGGTCAATATAACAAAATAATAATAAAAATAGATTGATTTTTTATGGGATTAAAACTGATGGCATTCGTTTAGTGGCATAGAGTCTGTTATGGATCAGTGGTCATGGCCCCCTTAGATAAATAAATAATTAAAACTTGGAAATTATCGTTTAACATATGACTTTGAATTGTAGGTATGATGCAACTGAACACTTTCTGTACGAGAACTGATTACCGTCTAATGATAGATCATTCTTCTATAGTGACACGTTACCGTTAAAATGATCATATACAAAAAAGAAAGACCATTTGTCATTAAATATCCTTTTTGAATGAAGCGAAAAATTTAACTATATGAGAAAGAAAAAAAAAATCGTGGCTTCTATTGTCACGATCTCCAGTATCCCTATTATTGATTGCATTATTTGTCAGCCTTTTCCCGTCACAAAGTAATTCTTATTCATTAATTACTTAATATATAATCATTTAAATAACGTAGTAAAGCTTTAAAATCTGCTGGCTGATTGATATCTAGAGGAGTGAGGTGAGGTTGATCTCTTTTTAACCTATGGATGTACGATTGCTTGAGTGACAAGATATTAAGTCTGCAAATTTTCTCTGTGCATGATGATTCCTTGACATTGAACGCACATGAAATAAAATACTGTCTTATAAAGTTATGTTATGTAATATTTTTATGAAATGCTTTTTTGGAACTATACGGGGGATATTTTTTTAAACAGTGACATCGGTTACATTCAATGATATTTTCAGTGTAGGGTTCTGCCTTGTATGTTATGAGGGCAATTACATATATATGTTCAACACATTAATTATAAATAATGTTAAATATCAGTATTTTTGCTCTTCAAGTCAACTTCAGAGGAAATGCCTGATAAACAGGGAAGGATCATGGACCCACTTTTTCAAAAACTTAAACAAATCTAACTATATTCAGTAAAAATTATAAAGTTTTCCATGCATGCTTTTCATTTTTTATTCATCCGTTCTGAATCAATACAAGTTCCCTTTAAATACTCTAAAGAAAGATCTCCTTCAATTAATGATTATTTGACAAAAAAGAATGAAAATGATGTGCCAATTACAGCGAAACATTTTTTGTCCGCCTTCGGTAGAATTTGACCTTTTTTTATTGATATTTCGTAGTGAAATTTTCATTGCGAATGTATGTTGGAAGGACAAAAAATAGGGACTATACATTACCATTTATCTTTCTGTATAATGTGTTTAAAAAGACTTAACTATAAATACACACACACACACACATATTATATATATATATATATACTATATATACTTATAAAATTGTTTTAATATTGGTTACACTGTTATTATGTTTACTGTATAGTGTACATTCATTTATAGGATTAAGCAAGGTAAGTTAAAAGTTGATTTAATATATACAAAACATTTCATAAAAACAAACTCTTCTATCATTATAATGATATACACATAAAAATCATCGAAAAATTATAACAGAACCAAATAAGATTTATAATCATATATTACATAAATATTATTACAAAGACATATTTAGAAACAAGTACATAACTTATTAGAGCATTTAATTAATCCACTGTTTTATTTTTTGCCTCCTTCGTAAACTTTTTCTATGACTAGCTTTTTTGCTCTTGAAGGCGATTTTTTTCATATTTTATTTGGAGAAATCACGAACTTTAGCAAATTTATTAATAGCTTCCAATGGAACCGACGGCACCTTTGACAATGATTTTGAAACTTTTTTTTGACAAGGTTGTCGTTCCTATCAACCCTTCATTCACTATAATTATTTGAAAAAAATTGTTCACATTTCTTCATAGACTCAAAATGTAAATTTGTTGTACAAGCCCACCCCTCGAGATAACCTCACCAAGGTCCAAGCTTTTCTCTTGTTGATGTTGGTTGGAAACGAGTGGTATAATAACATTGTGAGCATTGGGATCCTATGAAGGACAAACAGCAACTGCACAATGTCTTTTTCCTTTTTATTAATTTTTTTTTTTTTTTTTTTGTACCAAGATACAAAAAAACAATCTATTTTATTCGTATTTACACAACGGTTTTACAAAAAAAGCTGGGGAACATGATAAAAGCACAAACAAAATAGTTATATAGCTGAACATGATAACATTCAAAATAAAGCACTATACAGCACACCTTCAATTTTAATTTAAAGATATGTTTTACAAAATATGGGAGGGCTTATCAATTAATTTGTTGATAAAGTTTTCCAAATGGGACGGTAAGGGTGTTTGCGTGCACTTTAATTTGTACAAAACATATTGAACTTTTGTTATATAAAAATTTATATCCTCTTCGTGTGGACCTACATATATAAAAGCAAAGTTTTGAGGCCTTAGCAATACACCATATTCTGTATATACTTTAATCGATACAGTATTTCGAATATCCCTTGTTGCCATACATTCAGACAAAAAATGGTCGAGTGTTTCCCTATGGTTTTTACAAAAGAAACACAGTCTTTCTTCTGCAGTTCTGCCGTGTATGCTGCCTATTGTTAAAATATTGGTTATTATTTTATATTTAAACCAATACATTGAAAAATTAAATTTTTGATTCGCCAGACATTTTAGTATTTTTGTGACGGAAGCCTTTTCTTTGTACTTCTCTCCCCGTCTTTTGATTTGGGATATATATTTAGATTTAATTTTAGAGTCTATTATTAACGTTTTTATATATTTATTATTTAAAAAAGAGATAAAGTTAAAAAGACAATCTGGAGGACCGATTTCTCGTTTTCTATAATTTATATTTTTCAATAATGTCCTTTCTTCCAAAATTTCGTTGAAGGATAAATTCTTATTTTCGTTAAAAATTTCACCAATAAAATTAATTTTTTCTTTTAAGGAAGTGCCATTTAAAAAATATAGTCTAAAATTTTGCTTCGTTGGCTCCTGCCAACACATTGAGGGTAAAATTTTGTAAAGTATTTCTTTACTTATTTTTCCTATACTCTTCCAAAAGGTATTTATTGAAATAAGTGTTTTCAAAATTTTGTTGGGACCTTTTCCTCTAATCTCTTGAAATGATATGCCTTCAATAATTTTCATTTTATAGTTCACAAATTTGGAGCAGGGGGATTCACTTTTTAAAATTCTCCTAAACCATGAAAATAAGAGTGTTTTCCAGAAGATTCTAAAATTTATTAAGCCCAGTCCTCCTATGTTCTTCGGAGAGTTTATGCGGTCCCAAGTTATATTTTTACTTTTCTCATATTTATTAATGAAATCGTGGCACAATTTGTCAATTAAAATACATAAATCTTCACAAAAGGGAGTCACCCTAAGGATATGAATTACTTTTGGTAAAATCAAAGAGTTCCATATTTGAATTCGACCTAAAATATTTTGCACTAAAATATTTGTATATCTACTTGAGAAAGTCCTAACTTTTTCTAAAATTTCATTTTTGTTGATATTTATGTATAAAAGTCCCATGGATATTGTAACACCAAGTACCTTGACCTCATTTACAATTTCTATATTTTTTATGTGAAGTTCTTTTTGTACATTTGTTATAATATTGGTTTTTTCGATATTAATCTGCAAGCCCGATGTTTTTGACTTTGAGTTGATGATGTCAATAACTTCATTTACTGATTTCTTGATCACATTTTGTGTTCCTCCCAAAAGGACCGTCATGTCGTCTGCAAAAACCTCAATCTTTTCGTCCAGTTCCCCGCTACGTATGCCTTTTATGTTGGGAGAGATATCAATTTCTCTAATTAATTTATCGATCGAAATTATAAAAAGACTGGGAGCCAGAGGGTCTCCTTGACGGCAACCTCTTCCAATATTGAAAGTGTTATTTTCACATTTTAATTTTGTGAAAGCATTGCGTAAACATATAGCAATCATCTGAATAAAATGTTGGCTAAAACCATAATCAAATAAACAGTTTAAAATATATTGATGAGAAATTGAATCAAAGGCTTTCTGGAAGTCGATAGTCATCATTGCAATATTGTCACTACGCTGATTTGCTTCAGATAAAGTATCCATAATTTTACGAGTGACTTCTTCCATATGCCTTCCTTGTATGAAACCCTTTTGTGCTTTATGTAAAATTGACGGTAAAATATTCTTTAAACGTTTGGCTAAAATTCCACTGTAAATTTTATAAGAGACATTTAGCATTGTTAATGGTCTGAGATTTTGTATGTAGCGTGGGTCTTTGCCGTTCTTAGGAATCAGTGTAAGACTTCCTTGATTAATATGATCGTCAAAGCATCCATTTTGAATTGATTCTTTATATGTGGATTGTAAAATGGGAGATAAAAGAGCATAAAACTTTTGATAAAATTCCATCGGAAATCCATCCGGCCCTGGAGATTTTTTTTTTTACTGTAAGATAAAATATACTTCTCGATTTCTTCCAAGCTGATATATTGATCTAGAGCATTTTTAGATAAATCGGTCACTTGAGGTAATTTAAGGTTTTGTTCTGTTGTTTCGTCACTGTTTTTAAAACTCGGATTAAAAATAAGTCTGTGGGCAATACATTTTCCTATAGGGTAATCTCCCTCAGACTGACAATTTCGACAGTTGAATAATCTTTTGTAATAACTTGTTATTTTTAGCCGTATTTTTTGGTTGTCAGTTACCTCCTCATTATTATCATCTATGAGAATGTTGATGTTTTTCTTTTCCATATTTCTATTCTCAGCACTTTTAGCCTTTTTCAGTATAATTAGATCCCTACTGATCTGGGAAAGACCTGCTCTGATTAGATGGCCTTTGGTTTTTGTTAAATCTATATTTTCCAGTTTAATTTCATGAGATTTTTCATTTATTTTTTGGTTCCTATGTCTGCTACTTTCCTCTATTATCTTCTTCCTCTCCTCGCTCAATCGAACTCCTGTCTTGATTAGCTCTCTTCTAGAACTATCTAAAATGAGCTTAAGGGCGTGCGATGCTGTTTTAATATGGCCCATGGCCAAATTAGTTGTGACTCCATTAATGATGTCCCTAATCCTCAAACTTGTTTCATAATCATCTAACAAACTGACATTTAACTTCCAACTACCCTTCTCGTGCTTCTTTGGAGTTCTAAAAATTGCCAGTAAAGCATGGTGATCGGATTGGAGTTCTGACAGAGTTCTAAACTCAGTGATGTTAGAAACTAAGCCTGCGGTAACAAATATATAGTCGAGACGAGAACTTTTTACAACAATACCGTTTCTTTTAATAAAAAAGGTATGGTCAGGATTTTTACTCAATCTAGCTGCAATATCCATGAGGCCTCTCTTGTTTACAATATCATTGAATTTAGCTGTAGAGCGTCTATTATTTTCTTTAATGTAACCCCATGTGTCTCTTCTATGTTTTAATACTAAATTCAAATCGCCGAGGAGGATGCATTCTGTATTTTCATCCTGGGCAGTAGATAAAAATGTTCATCAATGGACTCAAAAAAGGAAGGATTATCTTCGTTTGGGCCATATATTGAGATCAATTTAACTTTCAATCCATTCCAGATAAATTCTACCACAGCCAAGTTGCCAGTTTGGCCTATGGCGATCATCTTGGGTTGTAATCTTTTTTTAATGGCCATAAGGATTCCTCTCGACGGGTGTTTTGCTTTTTTCTTACATGCAGGGATTAAAAAAGTATCATATGATCTGGAAAAATAACTATCAGGATCCATAGTAGTGATGCGTGTGTCACATACAGATATAATATCAGGATTCTGCAATAGTAACTTATTAATCGTGTCTTTTCTTTTTCCTATGTTTGAAATAGAATTGGCGTTAGCAGATATAATTTTTATATTATTTTGACTAGACATATCTGTGTATTGCATGAGCCATCAACCTTGAAAAATTTAAATCACTTTTGAATAATATAAGTAGTATGGGATAAAAAATTAAATCACTTTTGAATAGTATAAGTAGTATGGGATATAAATAGGGATTGTGAAAAGGAATAGATAAAATTAAAAAATTCGTTTTGCAGAGTATCATGATAGTAAAATAATGTTGTTTATAATAGGTAATAGGAAAATAAAATAAAAGCAAACGTCCGTATTTAGAACCGGATATTGATAATATAAAAACAACAGAAGGAGGAAATATTATAATAAAAATATATAATTTAAGCTACACAATGAGTACAAAGTGTTAAAAATATTGTTCCAAAAGGACAAAGCCTTAATGATAGATAAAGCTTCTTGGAGAATAGCCATGATTTGGACAGTCTTCATTAATGTTTTATTCCCCATCAATCCTTTCCGTTTTGTCCTTGTTGACTAGGCCTTCTGCATCTTTTATTATCCCGCTCCTCTGGGCTCCCGAAGTTTCTTTTCGAATTCTCCTTTGTATTTTTATATTTCGATTTTTTGGACATAAAAACTTTCCAATCTTCACGTAAATTGTCCTTGGAAGATCTTGAATTCTTGTCTTGCTCTTCTTCTCCTTTCGCCTCACCCGAGACAATTTTCCTGACCATTTCTTCGATGGTCTCTTCGACTTCATTGCATTGAATTTGTGTTTTATTTACGCCTCGTTCTGCGTCTTTAAGTGTGACTTCCTCTCCTGATTCATGTGTTGCATGGTCTTTCACTTTTTCCCCAACAGGTTTTATGGCTAGGCTTAAATTAATACTCTGTTCGGATATATCTTGACCTTCTTCTTCCACTTCCTCCCCACGAGAGGTTTCCTCCATTACGAGCCTTTCTTCTATCCCTCTAATACGTGCAGGTAGGCCGACTTCCTTCCGGAAATATGCCTCGAAATCTGCATAATTGGTCTTTTTCGTAGCGAAGCATTTGGCCTTCACATGTCCAAATTTTAGACATTTGTAACATTGAGTTGTTTTCATGTTTGAGAGAAGTTCCACTTTTTTCCCCATGACTGGAATCAGCGCCGGTAGTTTTTTCTTAAGCTTAATATGAAACTTAATTCTTCCACACCGAATTCGATTAAGAATTTTAGAACATTCAATATCTTCTTCACTACGTGGCTCAAATCCATGCATTACATCCTGAAATCCCCCGGTAATCTCGCCAAATTCTGTCATTATCTCTTTTAGGTGGCTTAAGTTGACTTCAGATCCATTTTTTACTATAACTTCATGGGGAACTTGTGATCTTCTGATATTGTCAAGTCCTCTGACGTTACAATTAATTTTATCGTCAATTTTGAAAGTAGTGACCATGTTCTTAAAATGATCAATAACATTCACGGGCTTTTTGAAGGTTATTACAATGAATCCCACTTCACTTTTACAGTTATTAAAAAAATTAAATAACTTATTGGAGCATTTAATTAATCCACTGTTTATTTTTTGCCTCCCTCGTAAACTTTTTCTATGACTAGCTTTTGCTCTTGAAGGCGATTTTTTTCATATTTATTTGGAGAAATACACGAATTTTAGCAATTTATTAATAGCTTCCAATGGAACCGACGGCACCTTTGACAATGATTTTGAAACTTTTTTTGACAAGGTTGTCGTTCCTATCAACCCTTCCATTCACTATAAAACTATTTGAAAAAAATTGATCACATTTCCTCATAGCCTCTAAAATGTAAATTTGGTTGTACAAGCCCACCCCTCGAGATAAACCTCAACCAAGGTCCAAGCTTTTCTCTTGTTGATGTTGGTTGGAAACGAGTGGTATCATACATTGTGAGCATTGGGATCCTATGAAGGACAAACAGCAACTGCACAATGTCTTTTTTCCTTTTTATTAATTGAAGCCATTTTTGTATGATTAGATGCACTAATGATAATTTGAATAGGGATTTAATACTTATTATATATAGTAAAAGTGATATGTTTATGTTTTCTGGCAGACGTGACGTCTCACGAAAAATATTTCGGAACCTAAGCTAATACATTATGAAGCGGTGGGCGTTGGGATTAAGTATTATTTGTAGTGTTTCAATATGTATTAAGTATTTTAAACAAAACCTACTACATATAGAGGTCTCGTGAGTATTAAATGAGAAATATGTTGCGATGATTTTGTGGTCACATTCTTTACAAAAAAAAATATTTAAGCAAAAAATATTTTTTATGTAACGCAAACACATTTCTGCTAAATATAATTTTTGATAATTAAATAGCAAAATACGTACTTAAATATTTAGACAAGAAGACAAAAATTTTTCTAAAATTAAATAAGAACTTCTTAGTGATAGTTGAAGGTCGAAAAAGGGATTTTAGAATTTACTTCATTATAATTTGGTTTTTTCTGAATTGCTTAAAATTTTTGCTTACTTTATGCATTATTTTTTTACGTTCATTAAAAATCCCTTTATGATAGGGATTATAAGCAATTATTAATGTCATTAAATTTAAATATAATGAGAAAGTAAGAACTAGAAAAAATCCTTATATTTTTTTTTTCTCCTATTTTTTGTAAGGATGACTTAAACAAATTGCTTTCTGAATAAGATAATCATTTTTTATAGCTGAACTAGTTTGTTTTTCAATAAATGGTTTAAATTTAAAATTTAAAATTATATTTAGAATTTAAAAATGACACAACTCTCCAGACTCTCTCTCTCTCTCTCTATATCTAATATAGATATACGAGGGTCCCTTGTTCTTTCCTTGTTTGTATCCTTGGCTTTTGCCTGAGCTCAGCAACCCTTCTTCTGTCGATCCCGATCAGCTCAGAGACCTGGTTGTTGCTGATGGTGTTGCCCTTATACAAAGAATCTGGATAACGGCACACCTGCGTCTTGCTCGTTCCAGATAACAAGCTGTAGATTTACAATATCCAGCCATACGATGATAAAATTCAACTGAAAATGATCCTTCATATGTTGGCTGTCTGCTAAAAAATCAGCTGCGCGGATCGGATCCTTGTTAAAGGATATCCTGAAACCCGCCGATTTGATCTGACCACTCTGTGATTGATATATATAGTATATACTTAATATATAATATATAATAGATATATATATATATATATATAATAATATCAAATAATATGGCTTGTGAACGGAATGCAAAATTGAACGGCGTTGATCTGAACGCACGTTCAATGAACGGAACGCTGAACGGAACGCAACTTTTTTTGAACGTTGAACACAAAAAAAAAAGTTTTGCGTTCAGCGTTCAATTTTTCCAAACATTTCTTGACTCTTTTCGGGAAAAACGTCATCACTACGCAGTACTTATTTTGGAATTATTTTCTAAAAAAAACATCATCACTACGCATTACTTTTTTTGGAAATTCTTTTCTAAAAAAAAGAACGTCAATCACTACGCAGTACTTTTTTTGGAAATTCTTTTCTAAAAAAAAGAACGTCATCACTACGCAGTACTTATTTGAAATTCTTTTCTAAAAAAA
>CP045890.1:30846245-30879621 GCA_013387185.1 Caligus rogercresseyi
ATTATGAACTAAGATTGACACGTCACTCAGTGACTTTTAAGGTGTGATATAAACTCCAAAGATAAGAATATCATCATTTAGAAACACTTAATGCCTTCCTCTCATGAACCCGATCCATGACGTCACTTACGAATCCTTTGAATGAATTCCTCACAATATGACCTATAATATTTAAAACTAGAGGCATGTATACACTCAAAGAGTGCAAACCTCCCCGTCACGGGTCCTATAAAGCCTTTCGAGGTGGATTTTTCACGACTGGGGCGGCGTAGAGGACGGGGAGGGTTCCCCTCGACGGAAATTTCGAGAGGAGACGCTCCCGGCACCCAATTTCACAGTACAGCCACATCTATTGGCAGAGTAGGCTAACTTGAAATATTTATTAGTATTTAGCTCATTTGGCATCTTAAAGAAGTTCTCAGAGATGCCAAAATTTAATCACTTGTTCCTTTTGGCATTTCCAACAACTCTACAAAGTTTCATCCGAATCTGTTTAAATTAAATTAAGCAACTCCTCATACTAAGGGTGAAAAAGGAATGGTTCCTTTGTTATATCATTCTGGGCGAAAAATAGATTCCCATTTTGAAAGTGAGATGTAGAAAAATAAAGAATTTTTTTCCAGAACTACCAGAAACGCCTTTAGTTATCCATTATTATATGACCAGTCAATAAATATGTCATTTTTTTTAGCAAGATACAATATTCAAACGTGGCATACTTAAAAAACACTAAGTATCTGTTCTAATGGGCCTCGATGCGTACAATTACGAATCCTTTAAATAGAACACATAAATGTACATATTACTGTATTATTAGGTATGTGTCCATCCTGACTAATGTTATTTTTGGAGGAGTTATTTAAAAACAGTAATAATAATTTAAAAAGGAATTTCTCACTCCAAGGAGAGAAAAAAATATGAATTAATTTTATTTTATCCTCCTTGACGATAAATGGCTCCTCACTTTTATGATAAGACATATAAAAAATAACGCTAAAGTTTCCTCAAACAGCTCTAAATAGTCCATTAAAGAAAGAGCAAATTATTATAATATCAAGGAGAACTGCTAAGTAGATTTTTGACACGGTTATAATGAATTATTTTATTAAAATCTCAAGCAAAAATACATTACATTTACTCATAAAAAACTCTTTATCTATCCTTGAAATTGATATGAATAGACATTAATGAACTGTTCAATTTTCAATATTATACAACATAACAACACATTTGTAATTTAATCCGAAATTTGTTTTTGATATTCTTTGTGATGATTGATATAAACGTATACATATATTTATCATTGTATATTTTACATAAGGGCTCAAAAACTAATTTTAGTTACAAGTTTCTAAGTTATTTAATTTGATAACTTCTTCATCATATATATATATATATATATATCAAACTTGTTGACGTTCACAAAAAAATGTCGTTCGTTTATCGTTGACCAAAAGTTATCGTTCGTCGTTCATGGCTATTTTAAATTGAATCTTTCATCGTTCGTTGTCGTTCGTCATGCTGAAATAAATTGCCAATTTTTTTAGAAAATAATCTTTTTTCTCGCTATTACGAAAAAAGTAGTGACCTTTTTATTAGAAAGGATATTTTTACCATGAAAATGAAAAAATCTTTATCGTTTTTTGGCGCCAAAAACGAACGACGGACGATAAGAAATTTTCCTTATCGGTTCGTCGTTCGTCAAAAACTTTGTACTTCGTCGTTCATCATTCACGAACAACAACAAATGAACGATAATCAACGAGTCTGATATATATATATATATATATATGGCTTGTGAGCGTTCAACGTTCAAAAAAATTAGCGTTCCGTTCAATGTTTTGGCGTTCAGCGTTCCGTTAGCGTTCAAATATTTAAAAAAGAATTTCCAAAAAAAGTACTGCGTTAGTGATGACGGTTTTTTTAGAAAAGAATTTCCAAAAAAAGTAATGCGTAGTGATGACGTTTTTCCGAAAAAAGTCCAAGAAATGTTTGGAAAAATTGAACGCTGAACGCAAAACTTTTTTTTTGCGTTCAACGTTCAGCGTTCAAAAAAAAACTTGCGTTCCGTTCACAAGCCTGCTATATATATACATATATATATATGTCTATATATATATATATATATATATATATATATATATATATATATATATATATATATATATATATATATATATATATATATATATATACCTTATAGTTATTCATATAAAATCAATAATCTTGGAGAACATCTGATGAAAAGTAATGCATGAATTCAAATAATTCGAATCAGAATGACAGGATATATTTATCAATAAATTCATGGGAAGGAGTTTCACTGTAGTTATTTAATCACTGCATCAATTCAATACTTTTGCCATTACGTATTTTTTTGTTGAAGTTATTTTGGAAGTAAACAATTCCAATATAGATATCCGATTTTTTAAAGACTGTTGATAAAAAAAATATTACCACAATATTGATTATTTTTTTTTATATGCTTCGATATAATTGCATCCGATTGGATTTCAATATGCATTATAGCGTTGACATTAGTCAAACCTAGGATCTATTCAATGATGTTGACCAAAAATATCCTTCCCCTCTCGGGAATCGAAACTAGCCCCTCAACTTTGAGATTTGAACACGCCTTAACCACAGTTGCTGTATTGATATTATTTATATTTTTTGTTGTAATAAGTGGTATACATATATTATAAACAAATGTAAATCATATATTCGATAAAAAGTGAAAAGATAAAAATCTAAATTTTAATAGATGTTCTTATTTTTTTTAAATCTGGTCATTTCTATAAGTGAAACATAAAATTACGAATTCACAAATCGGCTAAAAATATTGCTTGCAATTCATGTTTTACACAATAAATTTTATATAAGTTGTTCCTTTGATATGCCGGTACTATATTCAAAAACATCGTGCAAATCACTTTTAAACTATAAAAATGGCTTAAACTTATTATACCAATAAAAAATGCTAAATATCAAAATATAAAAAATATTTAGTATTAAAAGTGTCGAAATCGAAAATGGACAAGGTTATAATAAAGCTCATTCCAAAAATAAGCCTTTCTCATGGTTAATTTGTTCGTCTCTATGGCGAAGTACGCGAAGATGAATAATATGCGGTAATGATTATTTTGCCGTGGATAGGTTATTTTTATAATATATTTTCTCAAAATATACTTTTAAAGAATATATCGTATCGGATTATTTAGTGTGACTAAATAGTTCGTCCCAGTTCGTGCCACAAAATATAGTGAAAGGAAATAAGAGTAATAAAAAATCAGCTGACTTTATGAAATAAAGTGTCACTTCAATTATATGGGCATGCACATCAACTCTAGGGTAATGAATACACCCTTTAATCATTGTTAATTAAATAAAGAACTCCCCAAACTCCGGGAATGAATGTATTGTTTTCGTCTTATCTGACAAAAATGGATCATCACCCTGACTTAGAAAATGAAATAAATGAAGTTATCAATATAAAAAAAGATATTTATTTGCAAGAACTACTATAATTATATTTTTAACCATATGGATTTTTCAAACCACTATTTATTAAGAGTTCATCTTGTTCGTGAAGGTCAGGTTGTCTTCTAGGTTTAAATATAGTTTAGAGGAGTGTTTTTCAACCCCAGTGCCGTGACACAGTGATTTGCAGCGAGATAGTGTTTATGCTATATGCTGTTAAAGAGAGGGGACTGTATGAAAGTAGTATCCCACATCAGACAAATCAGTGTATAGAAACCAAGAGAATAAAACATAGATTGATATTCTCCTTTATAGAACCAAGATCAGAAACAACAGATATAAAACAAGCACTAAGTGAATTGAATAATTACACTAAACGTATCTTATACTTTATTATTGTCCCAAGGGTGAATGAATATTACATCAAGAATAATAATATCAATACACCTCTGATACTCTCTAAGTTGACACGTCATCGGGATATCAACCAATCAGAGTATGAAGAGTAATTTGAATGAAGGCGGTAAGTGTCACCATTTTTGGAAAATAATGAAGTGAGGGAAGAAGCCACTACTTTATAATAATAATATATTGCTAGCTCGGGGCTATGTTATACTAAAATGATAGATTTGCCGCGATATATGCCATTGGAAATTGCCAGGAAATACGGCCAAGGAAGAAATGAACCAGAAAGAAATGAACCAAAATATAAAAAGAGAATTATGACTAATGAAAAATGGCCCATATGCATGGTTAAACAATTATTTGAGTGACATACAAATAAGTAGATCAAAACTATGACATATTGGGGTTCCAAATCCACCGCCTATAGACCCTCGGGTTCGGCCGATCAAAGCTATGACATATTGGGGTCCAAACCTACTGCTAATAGGCCCATATTTTTGCCCGATCTCAGCTATGACATATTGGGGTATTTGGAACTTCAATATATCATAGCTGTGACAGGCGGAACCTGAGGGCCCATGGGCGGTGGGTTTGGAAGCAAAATATATCAGAGCTTTGACAGTTGGCACCCAAAACAGGAGATTATAATATGAAACATTTCAAATAATGCAATAAACCCCATGGCTCAGAACTCTTTTTTATTTTTGTTTGATTTTATATACATATATAGAACACATTGGAGACTTACAAGTGGAATAACAACGTTATCTACAATCCTTAAAAAATTATCAATTAATATTTGTTGAGATAACTATTCAGTCATATGTAGAAAGCTGGATCAAGATTAAATCTATTAAAGGATATTCCTATTCAAAATTATTTTATGTCAGACCTGGCAAGGAGAGGCTTCTATAGAGTATGGGTCTCCCGATGGACACAAGATGGCTCCTGTAGACAAAGTAAACTATGGCTTCCAAAGCCAGACCCTAATGCATCAAGACGATTGAATAATCTTAGTCGTGAATCACTATTTATTCAAATACAAATAATATTTGGTCATAACTTTCTTAGATATAATCAGCTATTGTCGAACAAATTTATAACTCGTGAGTTTCGTTTTGGTCAGCAAGTGTAATTTATTTTGTCTTAAAAGAATGATATCTCAAAAATGCTTTAACCAACATCATCCAGAACTAAAGCAGATCTTAGCAATTCTTATGAATTGTAAAATTGGTTACCTGTTTGGCTTCCTGAGGTGTAATGATGCTTAAAGTGGTTGTATGTTCTACGGAATGGGCTATGATCGTTAATTTGGTTCCGCCTTGGATTCTAGACTCGACTTCAATTCTTACTTTTAGATCCCACCCTCAAACAAACAAACAAACAAGTCAGATGTAGAATGGAAATCAATTATATCAAATATACATTTATTCATTTTTTTAAAGTAACGGAAATACATTTTAATAGTCTATTAATATTGTGCAAGTTTTGGAGTGCAGCTCATCACATCCTGTAGTCTGGTATATCTGCATATAGACTTATGCACCGATCAACATAGTTCATCAAAACGCATCAATAAAACAATCCTTCAACGTGGAAGTGGGCTGGCGATATAATTAAATATGTGCCTGAAAGATTGAAGCTCTACATAAGCACCATCAAAAGGATTTTAAGAAGACATCGTGCTTTTTTAAACCAATCCAATAAATGATTTGTCCTTTTATATAAGATTATTCTTCAGGGCAGTAAATATTAACTACAATGTTCATTTATGTATTTTCGCAACTGCCCTGAATAGTTTTACTCTGTTTCTGTATATAATTTTAGTGTATTTTATTTTACACTGTATAAAATTTGCAGTTCATCGAATAAAATGTTTTTAACTGAAAAAAAATTCCTTCAAAACACGTACAAAGTTGTAATTCATGACCTCGATAAAATGCATTGTCTATTTGCTTAGAAATTTCAGTTTTTGGTATTAAAAGAACACCATAGAGGCATATTTCTTAGGCTTACTGACATTTAAACAATGTCAAATCTATCCATAGGGTCACTCAAAGGACACAAAAATGCCGCTATATACAGGTGGCTGCTGCAAGGTAAATCGTATTAAGAGTACTGTTTAATACGTCAAAATGTTTATTGATTTTGCTCATCATGTTAATATAATAATTCTCGAACCCTCAATTTTGAAAAGAAAACTTTTTATAAAGTTATTTTTTGTAAAGCAATTAGACTACATTCCTAATCATAGATTTATAGATTCACAAAAATAATCTACTACAAATAAAGATACACTTTTTGTCATATCACTTAAACACTCACATTCAGTTTTTAAACCAGTTTAATTAGTCTTATGTATATTTGAAAAAATACTGGAAAGCGTGCGTGAGTTTGCATTGATCATTTGGTATGATAATATTTTTATAAAAGGAACTTAATTTAATCAAAGAAAATGCATATGTTAAAAAGCATTAAATTTAAAGTCAGTAGTCTAAACAAAAGTTACTAAGCAAAGAATACAATAAGAATCACAATATTAAACAAAACGAGATCTTATAGTAAAAACAAAATGTAATAAATCTACAATCAAACATATTAAATTTAAATACATCTCACGTATTAGAGTGTATTTATCATCAAGACCATAGATAATTTTGGATAAATCCTCATATAGGGCATTTGCACTTGTTTACACACATATGAACAGCAAATCTAACAAATCAAGAATCATCCCCTTAAAGTCAATGCAAAACTTTCTCCGTCTTTGCCAGAGATTAAGAAGCTCTTTTACCAGAGAAAGAATGAAGACAATGTGGTATAACAGTAGTAGTTGCAAAAAAAAAATTAGCATCGTTATAACGATACAATTTAATTTAAAAACATAATGATTTTTACATTGCATTTTATAAAATGTCATATATTTTATCATTAGTATATATATATATATTATATCTGCCAAGAAACAGAAAATCCACAATGTTGCTAACATTTCAAACATTTGAAAAATAAGAACAACCCTATATATATATATATATATATATATATATATATATATATATATATATATATATATATATATAAGAGTTGTTTAATCCTTATATTAGCCAAAACTAGCCAAGATAATTCTTATAATGACGAAAAATAATCACAAACATAATGGCGAGGACGTGAAACTGAAAAAGTCACCTATAAAGAATTATGAATATAAAAATCATTTCTTACGGGTTTTTTTCGTCTACAATCAAATATTTTTTACAAATTTAATTACATTGTTTCTACTCTACTTATAACAACTTGTCATCAATTTACAATTCATAAAAAATGATATCAAGTTTTTGTCATTTTATAACGGCTAGGAGTTCATAATGATTAGATTTAGAGTATACCAATAAAGTTTTTAGTTTAACTAATATACTTTCATCGCCAAAAAGTAAGCGATCAGGCAATTTTAGTTTTTTTTTGTAATATAGAAAAATAATCGATTTTGTACCTCTTCCAAAATGACCACCACTGTCATCATCGTTTGCCTTTTATGCTCTCTATAGAAAAGACATGTCATTCTTGAGAGCTATTTGTATTCTTCTACTAAATATTTATCATTTTCTTTATTTCATATGTCGCATGAAGAGACCTTTGGTCAAAACCTTACAAAATTGAATGACTGAAATTAAGGTAAACTTTATTTATTTCACAATTTAAGTAAAATAGCTAGTGAGGAACACTTTAAGGAAAATTTTATAACTAGTTTAAACTATACTACCCGTTATGGCAGACATACTTTTAATTTATTTTTTTTTTTACAAGCAATATTTTTATCTATATTAATAAAAGCAGAATTCAGTTTGTTCATTCGTTCATTTCCCTGTATCTCCCGAACGATTCATTAGATCTTGACGAAATTTTCAGTGAATAGTTTTAAGAGCTCAGGGAGTGTTTTAGTGGGGTTGAAAAACTCCCGGAAAATTCATTATCGCCGTGTTTATTTGATTCGGCAAAACGTTTTTTGTCGATTTTTTAAATTGCCAAGTTAGATTTTGACTGTGGATGATTTTGAGGTGACGAGACTTATTTATTATAAAAATGTATACTATCATTATTCAATAAAAAGCTATAGCATCTTATATAGATAATAATTATTTTATTATTTTATTTCTATATTTATTTTATTTCTTTTTTTTTAAATTGCCAAGTTAGATTTTGACTTAATGTTCTGTGCATGATTTTGAGGTGACGAGACTTATTTATTATAAAATGTATACTATCATAATTCAATAAAAAGCTATAGCATCTTATATAGAGAATAAATTATTTTATTTTCTTAAACATAAAGATATGTTCAATGTGCTAATTAAAACTATAAATGTAAAACTATAATTGTATTATTAAAAAAATATGTCAACAAATGAAAAAATAAATGCAACACTATGCGATATTAAAATAAGAGGGCATTTTTATTCATTTTTAAAATTCTATTTTTGTTCAGCCCTGGTTAAATATTACTTTCTTATAAACAGAAAAAAACAATGGTATGGTTCCAAACACATAATATATAGGGAAGTTGACGTGTTATGAAATACTTTAAAAACTTTGAACGCCTTTGCTATGAGGTTATAAATAATAATTAACATAACATTTTACAACCAAGATAGTATAAAAAGTGTATCAGTTTGATACATCTCTTGAGATAAAAATTTAAGTAAACGCATTCACGCAATCAATAAAATTTGAGACACCCAAAGCAAGTAATTATGGAAGAAAACAATAAAGATTGCGAAAAAAATAAATAGGACTGTGAAAATTGTGTGTCTAATACACACTTTACTTCGGAATGTGAACGTAATGTTGGAAAACAATATTGATGTTACTTAAATGTTATCAAAGGTCAACACATTAATATTTATTTACTGCCTCACATCATGAAAAAACAGTTGCACCGACTTGTTCAAGTAAAGAAAATATGTCTATTCATATTCCAAATACTCCCACTCCTTTTTTCATTCACAAAAAAACAAAGTAGGTCATAGTGACCCCACACATTGTCCTATAGCGCAATCATAACAGCTAAACTTTCTTTGTTAGGAAAAGGTTTACCCAATATAGCATATTCTTTCTCAGGGTAAAGGGTGTTGGGTACAAAACCACCCAGTGACATTTTTTTTACTATTTTTCTTAAAGGATTTAGTAATTATTTTTGTAAATAATACGTACTTCGAAGTGTATTTATTTGCGTTTATGATCTATTAAGGCTAAATTTCTTTGTCAGAAAAAGGTCAACACAATTTCAAGCATTCTTTCCCGAGATCTAAGGTGTTGGGTAAAAGAAATTAAACATCAAGTGATGTCATTCTGCTATAAAACGAGAGAAGTAAATAATGTTGTAAATAATACATACTTCGAAGTGTTATTGTGTACGCTTATAAATTACCAAGAAACGTATCAATTTAATCTGCCGGCTTATCCCAACTTGTTTGAAGCAACAAATATATCATAAATACTAGCCCGCCGGTCCTATTATCGCTGCAAGGAAGACAAAAAAGGGATAAAAATACTTCATAGTTTATTTCTTAACATTTTTATCTTATCAATAATTGTGTACACTCATGAAATGCAAATATTTATAATGATAAATAATAATAGTAATCATAATTTAAATAGACTTGTAAATATAATTAAAAATGGTTAAAAAATAAATATATAACTTCCGATGTAATATCATTGATCTGGCATAAGCATTGGATGGCGGTGAACTCGGGGAGCGTGAATTAAATATTATCGACTAAGGCGTTTTATACTCATTTCAAAATAATTGAATAATGGGATGAGTGCAGAGAAAACATAGAACTTATCACATTAATGCAAAAGGTGGTTATTGAATGAATTTTGATTACATTTACAATGCATATCCTTTTTTTTTTACTTATATAGTTCGAGGATAGAGTCCTTATACATTTCAAAGACTTGCTTCCTCCGTATCTTGAAAGCAGCTGTTATAAGACCATTGTCCGCTGTCCATTCATCCTCTACAAATAGTATTTTCCCTGGAGCTTCAAATCGAACGAGGCCATTTTTTAGTCCATATTCCGAGATTTCCTTTGATATCTTAGCTCCAAGGGAGGCATCTTTTAGGAGATCCTCTAGCTCAATACCTCTCTCCTTCAATTGTATCCTATCAGGTATGACAATTGCGAAGAGATAGTCCTTAAGGGGGTCTGCATAAGTACAAATATTTTCAACGATGGGACAGGTCTTCAGAATGGACTCCACTTTTCCATAGGAAATATATTCCCCTCCAGATAGTTTGACAAGGTCCTTTTTCCGGTCGATGATCTTGAGTACGCCGTCCGCCTCCATTTGTCCGATATCCCCGGTCTTGAACCAACGGATTCCATCTTCTTCATAAAAGTCCTCTGCTGTTTTCTCAGGGTTTTGAAGTACCCCTGGGAAATGCTGTCTCCCCCGCAATGGATCTCACCTCGGGGAAAGGGTGAATCATTGATAGTGTAGTTCCCTTCCTCCCAATTGACAAGCTTCAGCTTAATCCCCATGAGGGGAGGCCCCACGCGGCATGTGGTTCGGTCGTACTGATCCGACATCGTGGCACCCCCTGTGAGCTCCGTGAGACCGTAACCCTGAATGAGGGGGACGCTGAGAGCAGTTCGGGCGATGGACTGTGTGTCGTGAGAATAGGGGCTCCTCCGCTCAAAAGAAGTCGAACCCGTCCACCGATGAAGTAGCGTACTTTACGGAAGAGTGTTTTGTTAAGAAGTGGTGTATCGAATCCTCGATCCTGCCACTTCATTTTATAGGACACAAAAATAATGGAAGAGCTCCTCAGCAGCCCATCCTTGCCGGCGCATCGTGTCCACAATGCTCTTATAAATGCGTTCAAGAACGATGGGAACGGAGCACATGAGCGTGGGCTTGAAGACATTAGCATCCCCCTTGCAGCCCATCTTGATCTTGCTGCTCTTATTGGTGAGCGTGAGTGGGGAGGAGTAGCCGATTTTGACTCCGCAGCAGAGGCATACCATTTCTGAAATGAGCTCCAGGACGTGAGCAAGAGGGAGATAGCCAATGTAGCGATCCGAGGGCTTAATGTTGACTACATTCATGAGGGCCTTTACACCGGATATGATGTTTTTGTGACTAATGA
The DNA here is from genome assembly GCA_013387185.1 of Caligus rogercresseyi. Lineage (NCBI taxonomy): Eukaryota > Metazoa > Arthropoda > Copepoda > Siphonostomatoida > Caligidae > Caligus > Caligus rogercresseyi. The sequence goes on from CP045890.1 coordinate 30,857,287, forward strand.
TGACGCCTTTGGGGGTTCCCGTGGAGCCAGATGTGTACATGATGATGGCCGTGTCTCCAGGGGTTGGGCCAGGATAGCGGTCTTCCAGGGACTTGCGATTCATGAGATCTCGGAACATAATAAACTCCACTTGATCGTTGTTAAAGGACAAGTCTGAGGGTTTCCCAGTGGAAGACTCCATAACAATGACTTTGGTGACTTTGGGGCATGATTTAAGGACATTTTTGAGCTTGGGAAGGGTTTCATCTGTGCAAACAACGAGAGCAACCTCCGTTTCGTTGATTCCATGTGATATGCCGTCCTCGCCTGTGAAGAAACAGACATTTCAATCAAACAGTTTATAAATAATAATAATATTATTATAATACACAACTTGTCCTAGCAATGTTCACATTCACAAATACACAGGATACCAGTTTTCGAATAGTAGTAGAAGGAGTTTGAGTTCATACCTAGATTTGTGTAGAGTGTGACCATGGCAAAGTTATTAATGAAGGCAGCATAAGCACTCAGGATCCACTCCTTCCGTGTCTCTGCAAACATGGCAATGCGAGACTGGTGGGGAGACCCAGGCTTCGAAAGCCCTCGGCGAGATTGTACGACTCCTCTTTGAGTTCGTCATAGGTCATAAACTTATATGCCCCCATCACATACTTCTTAAAGACCTTGCCATTGCCTTGAAGCTCCTCTTCCTCGGAGAAGACTTCCCGAGAGCCCAAACAGATACGGGACCAAATTTAGCGACGGAGTACTCAAAGGCACCAAACATGGTGTCCACTTTCACCTTGCAGAGGTCCAAATAGTCTATAGACGGAGAGAGAGAAAAACCCAGGATTACATATCATTTGGTGTACTTTGGCCGCACTTTGATCCATCAATACCGCGATCATTTACCTAAGTTACGAGTTTTCGTGATTCCTTCATAGACGATTCCATCCTCGCTCCTTTCCACTGTGGAGTGGACGTTCGTCGGTAGCGACGAACCCTCCAGGGATGGTAGTAGATGGCATAAATGGGATAGGACAAGTAGTCATAGACGTGGCTTATTACGTATATGAAGACAACAAAGGCCTTTAAAAGACAATACTTGATTGTTTCTATCATTTTAATGTGTGAGAGTTTCCTCCTCCGATCCAACTCCCTTGCTGTGAATTCTCAACTAACTACCTTCAATCAGCCATCAAAACTCATATTTTTATTTCTTCCCTTTATTTCCTTTTTTTTCTTGCTCCCTTGCTTCCAATAAAAATGTGACGTAATTTCTTCCCCGCTTCATCATCGCAATTTATATCCGTTTCTCTTCACAAGGTATAAGGAAAAAATATAGCATAGGCAAGCATCCAGTGATATCATCAGAAATACCTGTAAACATGGTTATCTAAATATGTATATAATTATATCCTGCAGAACTTATCAACTATAAAAGAACAGGAGATAAATAAAGATTATTTGTTTGATAATGGCGAATCAAAACATTAGATATCTTATATTGTTAATCAATAAAAAAATGATATGGGCCAATTTTTAATATATATATATATTCACTTAAAGTTTAAATGCAGCCTAAATTTAATTAACGTTAACCTATAACAAAGCTTTGTGAATGGGCTTCAATTTTTTGATCTAGTATTTTTTTATATTAAAAAAAACTTCAGCATTTTATAGATCCATACTTTTTACAAATGATGACGTCACTGGGGTATTTGATAACGCCTTTTCTACTCCCCATCTCTTTTTCTGAGTGAAAAAATACAATACTAACACACAAACACATACAAAGAAAACTCACCATAAAAAGTTGGAAAAAGGGGAATTGTTCACCGGTGTGCGTCACACTTCCCTGAATAAAGCAACTACGTTTTCCTATTCAGCGCGTAATATTTTTTAAGCTTTCTGAGTCAATTGACGCAAAAAGTAGAAACATTTCACCATTCATATGTTATTGGACAAAAGGGAGGCTTCTCCATGATGAAGACATACAATATAGAAAAAGGATGGCTAAAGTACATCTAAAATTGCTGATTCACTTCATTTATTGTACCTCAACCGAGTTTTAGGACTACCCCCAGACAATCACTATTATTTCTTATCTCTTAAAGTCCACTTGTGAAGTTAACTATATTTTCTTTATGACAAAATGCAATTGTGTTTAAAATTTAAAGTGTTCCTAATATCGGTCATAAGTTTTTATGATCGATATTAGGAAGATAGTTGTCAAACACTAATGCATAAGAAAACATAGTTAACATCATAAATTTACTTTAAGGGATAATAAATATTAGTATCAGGTGGGGGCACGGGGGTGATTGTCTTGGGGTGGTAGTCTTGTTACGACTTTAACCTGAATTTTCCTTCCTTTTTTCGGGTTCTAGGAATATTTGTATAAAACACTTATGCATAAAGAATTTCTGATAACGCATTTTTGTACAAGGAATTTTGAATAAAGACACATTTGTACAACATGCATTTTTAAAAGCAACTACTGACTTTGGGCCCAGCTTCCTAGATTCCTTAAAAATGATTTTATACAAAAGTGTCTTTATCAAAAATTCCTATCAATATTCCTTATAAAAAATGCGTTATCAGAAATTCCTTGTGCATAAGTGTTTTAAACAAATTTTCCTAGGAACCTTTTTTGGATGTACTCCCTGAAATTTGAAATGAAGTACATGGGTCGTATAAAACAAAAATCAAATACATTTTTTATTAAAGTCAAATGAATGAATAGATAAGAGGTCCTGTGTGCAATATAAATACATCACTCTTAGTCACTTATATAAAAGATTAGATATTTTGAAAGAGATAATTTCTAAAGTCGTTTAATCTCGCTCACTGTATCCTTGATTAAATTATTTAGGATAGAGGAAGTCAGATTATCCTTCAAGGCAAGCTCTGCTTCATTGTATCCATTCCATTCCTCATCTTTTTCCCCAATGAGCTCATGAGCCAAAAGGTTTTCCACAGTGGATCGCTTCTTCCGAAGGATCGAAGAACGAGGGCTCCTTGGCACTCTTTTCTCCCGTCCAAATAGACAGAGTGCCTCCTTTGTGAGGGCAACTTGAAGCGTTTGGGGGCCCCGAAGATGTGTTTAGGGGCTTTTGCTTCATCCAGGGAGGATTTTGAGTTACCTTTCCTGAGTTCATTTGTGACTCTTCAAGTGTATCAAGAGGGCCTCAAGGAACTGGGTTGGCTCCTCGTAGAGTGATTTTTCCTTTAGATTGCCAAGGAGCCCCTCAAGGAACAAAGTTTTCTTATCACTCGCTTCATTATCGTTCTTTTTAAGATAGTTCAGCATTTGAGGAATTATGTTTTTAAGATTTTCTGGGGATGAGATAAGATGTGAGGGAACGAGGGAAATGGCAGGGACTCGTCGGAGAGTGGAGGGTTTCATTGAGTAGGGAGGGGGAGGGGGCTTATCCCCACCGGTGGAGGACTCCTCTTGAATTCGGTTAATCTATAACAAAGAAATATGCATTTAGATAAGACCAAACAAAAAGGAAATATAAAATCACGATTCATATGATCACATTGATCTGTATTTATATAAATATTTGGCATTAGATCTTTATGTAGGTTAGCTTTGATAAGAGTGTTATCACACAGATGTAAATAACGATGACATCAATACTAAAATAAGTAGTTGAGGCATTAACAGTTTATGAGCTTGGTGATAAAAAAGGCTGCTTCGAGACTTTCATTAACACGGTTATCTTAGGAAAATGTACCAGAGTAGTAAAGCAATATATAATACCAACAAATATATTTTTACTACTTAATTTAAAGGCCCTTTGACTGAATACAGATAGCGAAAAAATATATACGGAAACACTTTTAAATTCAACTTATATAGTGTCATTATTCTTAATTTGATACTTCTTTAAATCGTAGATTATTTTTAATTTCTGTAAAAAATATGTTGTATGTATATTAAAAATGGGCCGTAATTTACAAATAACTTTTCAAAAAATAACGATCAGGGGCTTCATTAATATGGAATAAAATGTTTGGTTGAATATATCGCATTCATATGACCCCCCCCCAAAAAAAAAAAAATATATATATATATATGGTCCTCATATATAAATAAAATCTTCAAATGATGTCTAAAACTTAGTTAATTTATATTTAAAATACAGGATATTTTATGTTGATCCTGAACAAACTTTTATATTATGACATTCTATTTATTAAATGCTCGTTCCGTATGAATGATTTAGTCTTCCAATCTTAAGTTTGATGCTTTGTATTAGAACGGAATGTATAAAGCGTTTTTTGTGTAGCGTTCATTATTTTCTCTGTTCCGCTCACAAACCAGATTTTAGCAGGTTTGTTGATCGGAGTTTTTTTCTGATCGGGGGCATTCATTTATCTATAGGGGCACTTTTCTTCAGAAGGAATGGACCAAGAAAATACGGCCTAGAAAGAAATGGTCCTATAAAAATGGCCCATGAAGAAATGACTCAGGATAGAAAAGTAAAATGATAACTCATGGAAAAAATACTCCCATACATGGGTAGGAAAGTAATTGTGTGAAATACAGCTAAGTCTTGTACAAATACTGTTTCTCATATAAATTGAGTAAATAATGTTATTAGCAGATTTATTTCGGCAATTTTTTTTGCGTCATCATGGGTTATTTTTCCTAGGCCGTATTTTCATCTGTCATTTCTTCCTAATATCAATATATAATAGTGATTAAGATACTTTTGGTCCATCTGGGGGGAGGGCATAAACAACTATCTAGGGAGGGGCATTGTTCCTGGGTGCGCCACTGATATCGGCATATTTTGGTGGGCTATATACTTTTGAATTATAGTAGACACAGATTTGACTGTATAATGTATACTTATTTTTTTAACTTTAGTTTTAATAAGTTAAAAATGATTTTAATTAAATAGATAGGAAAAATACCTCATTTTTATATCGTTGTATCGCAAAGAACTTCTAATTTTGATCGGGTCCCTATTTTTTCCTAATCGCTCCAAAAATCTCGATTTTATTAATGAGTCAAATATAAATTTTGTAAATAATGACGTTAAAATTGACTTTGAAAAGATCACAGCCTTGCCTGGGTATAATAACATCCAGTTTGTTAGTATTCAAAATGAATTGAAAATAACAACTTTATAGTAGTAAATATGCCCAACAAAATCAGTGATGATTATTGTGTTAACGTAAAAAAAAAATTATTTGATAAATTTGTAAATAAAAGTAGTTTATTAGGTAGAATGTAATTCGTCTTCTCGATTAAAGACAATAGAGTAGCAATAAATTTAGCACAACTAGCATAAATTATTATTAAAAAGGGCTCACACTAGCTATTTGCAATGGTTCCCAATCTTAAATGCCCTACCTTGTTTTATTCATTTTTTGTTCAAATGTTACTTATATTAACAACTTATGTTGTAAAAATTATAATTCACAAATTAAATGAAAATATTTTTGATAGTCCTGCAAATATCAATCATACATATTTTCTACGATCATAGAGATATAACCGATTCGATCAATTATATAACATGTTTAAATATAAGCATTCGCACGAAACATATGTAATTTTTCATATTGGAATAATATTTTTTTGGAAAAAATAAGTTCTATCAGTTACATTAAATTGAAAGAGTTGAAGGATTTGAGGGGCATTTTCTTCATTTGATCGTTGATTTGCTAACTAAATTTAGGGACTTCTGATGAGCAGACATAAAAACTTATTTTGAGCCATTAAAAACTTGTTACCACATACATTATAATATCTATTTAACTGTGTTTACTTGTGTATTTTTTACTCAATCGTATTTTATGTTCGCAAAGCACATTTTAATAGACATTTTTTAAAACATTTATCACAATATTTATCAGAAAATACTTACAAAACATTGTAATATTTTTAAATTTTGCTGTTTTAATGTCATTTTATATATTTTGTTCTTTTATATTTTTAAGTTGCTTAAAATATTCCCATATTTTTAGATGTTTTAAATATTTCCAAAACTTTGGGACAGCAAATATTTTTAATAGATTCCGTCATAGGTTTTTTAGATGATTGATTTTGCCCGAAATACTATATAACCAATATTCTGTTATTTTGCAGTTCCTGTAATTTGTAACTAATAACATTAATCAAACCATTTCGTCATTTATGGTAAATATTTGTTAATATAAAGAAAAGACCAATATTTGTAAGTAAATACTTACTTCTTCCTCAATGCGCATTTGTTGGTTATGCAGTTCTTCAGACTCTTTCTTGATGGTACTTAGACCAAAGTCGTCATCGATAAAGTCGTTCTCAGGATTTCCTTTTTCTTCTTCTAGTCCATTACATTCGTCATCGTCAAAAACAGAGCAACTATGCGGTTCTTCTGATTTTGGACACTCCTCTGTATCGACATCAAAAGTTGTAAGCATCAAGTCCTGTGGTCGGTAAAAGCCTTTAAGGTACGGATCATTTGAGCCTTCCAATCCACTCTTCACAAGAGGAGAGGCTCCTTCTTCAACATGGTCTACCTTTAGATGTTTATACTCCTTAGCCGTATCTGTCATGAGTGACTTGAAGAGAAGTGATGTGACGCCCTCAATCCCCTTTTCATTTGGGGTCTCTTGCTGAACATGAGTATCAGGTATGACGGTGGATGCCTTAGAGGATGAATGGGAAGATGAGTCCGCAGAGGAAACGATATCTGTCTCTATCTCCGTCGTCTCAGAAGCAGAAGTCTTGCAGTCCGTAAAATCGTGTTCCTCTGCAAGTGTCGTTCTGCCCTCTGACTCATCAGAACGGGACTTACTGCCAGGTGTCTTAATTTGAGGGGGTACCACTTCAAAGCTAGAGTCTGAGTGATTGATTTCTTCGCGAGTTCGATGAATGAGGCGATCATAGGTCTCTATTTGCTTCTTGAGAGACTCGCTTTGAGCCTTTAGATTTCTTGTTTTTGAATTTTTTGCTGATCACGAAGCTTTTTCGCCATCGTTTTTTGCTTCTGGAGTTCATCTTTAAGGGCATTGACACGTATGGCTGCATCGCTGTGGTCTGATGACTGGGATATATTAGCCAAAGAGTCTTCGGAAGACTCATTAAGTCTCTTGTTCGACACTTTTGGGGAGAAGTCAGCAGGGAGGTTAAGACCCTTTGAAGAAAGGGTTAGTGGATTTTCTTCCCCTTCTTCTTCCTCTCCAGGGACTAGAGTACTTTGAGATGTATCAGGATCCGAAACCACGACCTTCTTTCGATCTCTCAAAAGCGCCCTTTGCCGTCTTAGAACTGCTTGTCGCTCTCTTTCTGCCGTTTTGAGCTTTCCTTTAAGGCCTTAATCTCTTTCCTCTGAGAGGTAACAGTGGCAACAATACTCCGCATTCTCTCTGATATCTGAGAAGTGTCCTGACCTTTAGATTTGAGGACTCTTTTCTCCGCATCTAAAAGACTCATTTCCGTTTTGGCTCTCTCCACAATCTTCTTTTCTTTTAGTTTAAGCCGAAGATACTGATTACTAGCTCGACTGGACTCAACTTGAATATGTTGTTCGATCATGTTCAGGGTGAACTCAGAGGAGTAGTCTCCACTCTGCTGCTGGATCCGGGTGGGGGTAGAGGATAGGGGATCCCGGGGGACGAGAGGAGCATCTCGTTTTCAATCTCTTCAGTGATGTTAACAGTATTTATCGTAACCGAAGAACAAGATGACGGAGAGTCATCTTCATTCCTTCGACTCATGACCTCGGAGATGGTTTGCCGAATTGAGTTCCGGATTGACTTGCCTTCTCCAAGACACTCAAGACTTCTGGAATGCTGGACTCTGTCTTTGATATGAGGGATATCACTTCCTCAGGGATCGTATTCCGAGAGCCCTCCGATGAACCCGGATTCGAGACAACAGCAATGCTTTCAGACCCTTTGAAAGGCTTTTGAGGGACTCAGGAGGTCTATCAATGAGGGTCTTACCCTGGGTATTTTTGGCATCGTTTGTCTCTAAAATGTTTTTATGAATAGATAAAAACATTTTGTAGACTCCGCAGTCACGCGAGTCGCTTCTGCCTGAGATTCTATGAGCGGTTGAATTGTCCCCTTGAATAGTGCATTGAATTCACTACGGATGCGACTCTCAAATTCTGCACGGGATTCTCTCTTAGATGACTTTTCAGACTTATACTTCCCACGCGTTTTCGAATCATGAAGGCCCTAAATGAAGATATTAGACAATGTTTATTTTGTAATAAAAAAGGATTAAATAATTTACCTTTATTATAGATGCCATAGTGGCTGCATCCTGACGAACCACAGACAAGTCTCGAATACGGTCTAGTTTATCCACATGCTTCTCTGTACTTTGAACATTCTCAAGTTGATTCAGCTCAGCAAGAAACCTTAGATGCAGAGCGCTAGGTACAAACTCAGCGTTCCTGTTGGAATGATTCTCAGATGTCTCCATCGTATTCATAGACGACTTACTGACATAACTTTTATTTGACTCAACATTCGAAGATCCTACATCTTCTTCTCCGCTTACATTTCGGGGATTCTCTGAAGATTGACTTCTTTTTATAGAAGAAGATTCCTTGCTATTATATGATGCTAGGGAAGTAGAAATTGGTCCTTCCGAAACTGTGTCTTCAGTTTTACTGCTGATACTAATCTGTTTATCCCCGGTCAAAGGCATTCCGCCCTTGAAGGATAACATTGCTCTTGACCCGGCCTCTATATTCATTTTCCTTTTGACCGTAGAAATGAAGTTAAAATTGTCGGACTTTAAAGAAGGAGGAAGGAGGTTTGAATCCATATTTTTCACATAATCGATATCCTTCTCATGCTTGGTAATGAGGGATTGAATGGGAGAGGTTGTACGATCCACAGTTACCTTCCTCTCAATAAAGTTATCCAGTACTTTTTTTCTTCTCGACTTGGCGACTCAGAAGGCAATAATTCCTTCAAGGATAATTTTTTCGACCCATCCAAGGCCCTTGACTTAGAGAGGATGCTCTTTTTAAATCTAACTCCTTCGTGAGTTTCTCCAGTTTACGAAACAGTTGATGGTTTATTTTATTACGCTGTACCTCTTTCAGCGTCTCTAAAGTCGATCGTTTTGGGAGAGTTATTTTGGGGGGCTCAGAAGTCTGTAAGATATAAAAGTTTATTTATATTGAGTTTTAAAAATATCAAAAATGTGCATTACAACTTTCGAAACTTGGGGCTCTCGTTTATAACCATGGATGGGACAGTAGTTCTTTTTAGGTGATAGTTGTGACATTTTCTCCTTACGACGAAGTTCCAAATCCTCGAGTCGATTCTTTATGGTTTCTTTCTCATATATGACATCTTTCTCTCCTTTAGGGACTCTTCTCTCTGCTTATTGCTTTTTTCCTTCATATACATCTTCACTTCATCGGGGGTCCTAGAAGCTTTTCGATGGATCTTACAACTCTCTTCAGGAGGCTGTTGGGACTCTATAAATATAAAAAATAGAAAAATAAATGGTATTACAAAGGGACCTTTGACAGGAACAGGATTGGCTTACCTTGATTTGCTTTTTGATATTTCATATTGGCTCTCCATGGCTTAGAATTTCGAAAGGAGGATGAATGAGGTTGGGGGGGCTTGTAGAATTGCTTTGGTGGTTTTTTGCTTTCTGTGGAATTGAGATTCTGAGAGGAGACTTGGGAATATGAATTTTCTCTAAAAGGGACAAAGAATTAAAAAAAATGAAGGATGCCACATATGGTTATAAAGAGTTAAATGTTACTTTTAATGTGAGCCGTTTTTGTCTCTTTTCGACGAGAAGCCTTTGTGGGAGAGACAATTTTCTTCTTTGATACAAGTTTATGAATGCCGGCGCTTCGCTGGCTTTGTTCCGTTGTCAAAGCTGAGCCCCCAGAGGATGTTGAGGGATTGAGGACTCTGAGCTCCACTTCACGATCCAGAGCGAAATGAGATGAATGGCCCCTTTCATCGAGGCCCGTGTTCGTTGTTTTCCCCATTCCTCAGACCCTGAGGGATGTTGAAAGATCTCTATACATACATAAATATTAAAAATAAAACACACAGGTATAAGCCAAGACGATTCATGATATTAATTTGGAAAGCTACACTCGAGGGAGAGAGAATGTGCCCCAATAATACACTGACGATAAATCCCCATGCTTAAAAGGGCTTCAACATTCGTAGAACTAATTTCTAATTTAATGTGTTCCTTTTATATAACAAAAATAAAATGGTTTTTATGAAAATAATAATTTGACAGATTCAAAAGATATGAAAAACAAACATTTGATAAGCGGAAATATACCTTTTACGTTATGTTTAAGAGCACATACTATTAATTTTAATAGTAGTATCCACATATTACAAGGTTAGAGTAATAATGTTTAATTTATAATAAAATAAATAATTTAAATACCTTATGAAATGTTCTCAGATTTTTCCCTCCTTTGTTTCTTATGTTGTATTTCCAAAGTCTCCTATATTTTTTTGTAAATCACAAAACCTCATGCGACAAATATATTTTAATTATTATTGTAACGTAGAAGGCAAATATTTTTTTAATATATCTTTTTTAGTTGTAGTTAGCATTAAAGATGTTGTTTAAAACTATAGTTACAGTCGATAAAATATTGTTTATTCCCGTTTAATTCAATTGAAAGATTGAGTCAACCTGACAAAGTCCTTACTAACTAAGGAGTCTTTGTTTATTTCTATTTACCTTTCAAACATCAAGAAATCACGTGTAGGGCTCTGGGCTCTGGGAAAAACATAGCATGTTCATTATTTTTCACATCTATCGATAGTAAATTACTAATTACTTCCCAAGTGAATTTCAATTCTTAATATGGTTACGGAAGGATCTGAAAACAAAGGCTGTGGAGGTTTGGAATGCCTCGTCAAATCAGATTATATTCTGCCTCTACCAGAGCAGACTCCCGGTGAAAAATCCCGTGGACAAAACAAGAACCGTCCGAAGCCTATGAAATTTGATAAAAAATCAAGGCTATGTTCCGTTTTATTGCTCTTGAAAAGGACAAGCCCGCTCCCTCTTGTACGTATCCAAACTGCGTCTTCCAGCATAATGTACAGGAGTACATTGAAGTAATACTTACCCTTACACTTAGTCCTTTACACTTTAGAACTGATGCTTTTATTTTTACTCCAGGCAAGTGCATCCACGATCATTGACAAGGACTGCCATATCTTTAAAACCTTTGGTTTTGTCCCAGGGGTCTTACGTGTCGCTTTAGAAAGAGTCACATCGAGAAAGTATCCAATGGGGACTGGAGGAATCTTCGTAGCTCCGGAGGATTATTTAAGGAAATCCTATTGACAAAGACGTTCAAATTAAGCTTCGTAAGAAGAATTTTGACTTTTCTCGTGAGGATAAAATAGTGGATAAGGAGTTTAAAGATCGAGATATAAGGCTCTCGGAAGAGTCCAAGGAAACCCCCAGCAAAGTCCCCAAGATAGAGGACGAAGCTCATCCCATGGTGTCTGACTCTTCCAATCCACCCAAGAAAATGGATTGGGAGAACAAGCTATACCTTGCCCTTTGACCACTGTTGGCAACTTGCCCTTCCGTCGAATATGTAAAAAGTTTGGAGCAGACATAACATGTGGAGAAATGGCCATGGGTTCCAACATACTTCAGGGAATGAGTGCAGAGTGGCTCTTCTCAAGAGACATTCCTCAGAAGACGTTTTCGGGGTTCAGCTCTGCGGTTGTAGTCCTCAGCAGATGACGCGGGTCGCTAAGATAGTCCAGGAATATACGAATGCGGACTTTTTAGATATTAACATGGGCTGCCCCATTGACTTGGTCTATAAGCGAGGCATGGGTTCCGGATTGATGCCTCGTAAGAAGCCCCTGGAAGTTATAATTCGCTCCATAAAGCAAGCCGTTGACATACCTCTCACTATTAAGATACGGACAGGTGTATATGCAAACAAAAGGCTTGCGCACAGCCTCATACCTGAGGCCATTGACTGGGGCGTTGATTTGATTACGCTCCACGGACGTTCACGAGAGCAACGCTACACAAAGGAGGCGGATTGGAACTATGTGAAGGAATGTTGTGAACACGGCTCAGGGCAGAATACCCATATACGGAAACGGAGATATTATGGACTTTGAAACCTATAATAAGCAGAAGGAATTGTCTGGGGTCAATGGAGTCATGATAGCTCGTGGAGCCCTGATCAAGCCTTGGATATTCACAGAAATCAAGGAACAGCGGCACATGGATTTATCTGCCACGGAGCGTCTTGATATGGTCCAAGATTTCGTGCACTATGGACTAGAGCATTGGGGCTCGGACGATAAGGGAATCGAAAATACCCGGAGGTTTCTCTTGGAGTGGCTCTCATTTTCACATCGTTATGTTCCAACGGGTATCCTTGTGCAGCCTCCACAGAAAATCAACGAGAGGATTCCGTACTACAAAGGCCGAGACCAAATGGAAACTCTTTTATCTTCGTCCAATTGCAAAGACTGGATCACAATCACGGAGATGTATCTTGGAAAAGTCCCTGAATCATTTAATTTTGAGCCTAAACACAAAGCAAATTCATATAAATGAATATTTTTCTTCTCTATTGTATAGTATATAAATATAAAATTGGTATTATGTTACATTTTTATTTTTCAAGTTTTACTATTTTATTCTTTTTGTGTCATTCACTATGGGAGCACTTTTGTTTATAATATTGTGCATGTTTGCCTTAGGGGATTCTCAAATGATATTCCCTTCCGTGACAAAAGAAGAATTCATGCTCTATTTTGATCGAACTCCAGTTTCTTTTTGTGGTAATCTATCAGACAATTCCTTTGAAACCAATGTTTTTGTATCAAAAGAAGTGTATAATCCCTACTTCATTCTCCTATTTGATCCTCCAGCTTTTATAACCAAAGTGATTTTGAGGTGATGTAATTAAAATGTAAGTGTTATTCTTTTAACATAGCATATTCTATTTCCTTTCTAGATTTGTTCATCCTTGCCTCTGGGAAGATAACTATAAACACGCCCTGGACGAAGGACTTGAAGTATGTGCCTCAGCATAATTTAAATCAATGTCTTATAGTCAGGCATGGGGATTGCATTTTTAAAATATCTGCTAACAATTGCGATAAATAATATATCAATGATCGTAATATCGTAAAGCTCATGATCACTTTATTGCACTAATAATGCGATCCGATCATTTTTATTGGTTTAATGAAGAAACTTAAAAAAGTTGCTTCTTAATTCATCTTGCTCCATTGAAAAAAAAAACCCTCCCAAATATATTTGCCCTTCAATCAATGGCTCCATCTCAGCTCATAACTAGATTATTGGACTTACATAATTTATTGTGGTCCAAAAATTTCATACTGGGTTGATTAATAGATACTAGGTATTTGTTGTATATTGTAATCGTATTTAAATGCATCAAAAATTATTCTACATTTTAAATATTTATCATCGCAATTTCGTAGATTAATTATACATTTTAAATATTTATGATCACAATTCTGTAGAATAGTTCTAGATTTTAAGTATATGTCATCTTAATATTATTCATCTTGTTTTCATCTCAATTTAATAGATCGTATCGTTGACGGATTTGATAGTTATATCTACGCCCCCCCCCCCTAATCAGCGAGGTTTTTTTATAAATAAATAAAAATAAACATCGAATAATGTAAATAATTACAAGACAAAGGAATATTGGGTTCGAAATAATATATTAATATCAAAAATCAAAATTAATTCCAATATTTGCATAGAATATTGGATTGTATTTTTAATGATCGCTCACAAGCCTGCTAATATTTGTAGTGTTTGTTGTGTCTCAAAGAAATTCCATATCTCTCGGAGCTTCGTGATTACTATGGAAATAATGATGCAAGCAAGAATTTGGAACTAATGATGAGAATAAATGCAAGGGATCTTTCAGCGTATCGAATCGAACAAAGTAAAGTATCGAAAATTTATTATAGTACCATTACGATGTAAGATATGCATCTACTATACTTATATTAAAAAGTATATGCAAACGATAATTTGAAAGAGTAGATGCTGAACTATTTTAAAAGTTATGGCATATTAATAATGGGAATTTGACATTTATTGCCATCAATTCGTTACCTGCTGTAGCAGGTTACGAATTTATGGCAATTGCTCATAAATCGAATACAAATAACATGAAATTATTACTATTTGAATTGAAATGTTGGTATTTCATATGATTTTATATGATGCAGCTTTTTTACAATTTTATCATTATTTTTACGTAATTCATATTTAATAAAATAAATTAGGAAGGCAAAAAAAAATGGTAACTTCCCCTAAAAAAAGTTGTCGAGGCTTCATCTATGATATAAAATAATCTTCAGTGCTCTCCTTTATTTCATCTACAATTTAAAAAATAATTGGAACAAAAGTGAAATCGGCGCATCGACATATAATGTCGGTTGACAACTACATTAAAGAAACTGTTGAAGCGATGGAATAACTTCAGGTACTTCTTTATTGAAGAAGAGACAAAAGTAAACTGATCACATAAAGAAGTAGTAATAGAAAACAAAGAAACAGAAACAGACATTCGATGAGTTAGAACCTGCTAATCCCTTTCATGTAACTAGTAGTAGGTCATAGCCGCTACACAGCTCCCCCCAGAATGTCGGTTGATGGTTATGCCCTTGTGTCCGATTTAGGGCGACCTCGGTGGGGGTGGTTGTGCCAGGTGCTGTGGGGTCTGTGTGAGCGGGTTTGAGTCTATCCAGAGAAACTTTTTCCTTGCGGCCACCGTAGTCGATGATGAAGGTCTTGCTGTCTCTCTCGATTACACGATATGGGCCAGTGTAGGGAGTCTGAAGCGGGTTTCGGTGCGTGTCCCGCCGGACAAATACGTACGGAGCAACAGAAAGTGTGTGCGGCACAAACGGTGTTACTGGGCCATGCTGTGATGTAGGTACCGGTGCGAGATTTCCGACGCGCTCGTGGAGCTGTCGTAGCGTCTGATCCGGTGAAATTTTGGCCGTTGGTGAGCTCAGAAAATCTCCCGGTACAGTTAAGGGCGAACCGTAAACTAATTCCGCTGAGGACGACTTGAGATCATCCTTGGGGGCGGTTCTGATACCTAAGAGAATCCACGGTAGTTCATCCATCCAGTTTGGGCCCCTAGACGAGCTCGTAATGCGGACTTGAAGTGTCTGTGGAAGCGTTCCACTAGGCCGTTTGCCTGTGGATGATAGGCCGTCGTCCTGTGCAATTTCATGCCATAGAGTTCTGCGATGGAAGACCAAAGTTGGGAAGTGAACTGAACTCCACGGTCGGAGGAGATGTCGCCTGGGAGGCCAAATCGGGCCACCCAGTTTCTGAGAAAAGCTCTCGCACATGTCTTAGCGCCTATGTCGGAGAGTGGGATGGCCTCGGGCCACCGGGTGAATCTGTCTACAACAGTAAGGAGGTAGGTATAACCTTGTGAGGAAGGGAGTGGTCCGACGAGGTCTATGTGCACGTGGTCGAAACGTCTATCAGGAACTTCGATGGGTGTGAGGGGGGCTCGGATATGACGCTGTATCTTGGCACGTTGGCATTCTATACATGATTTTGCCCATTCCCTGACCTGCTTAGCCACTCCATGCCAGACGAACTTCGATGTGACTAGTTTGCAGGTGGTCCTGATTGCTGGATGCGACAGTCCGTGGATGATGTTGAAGACTCGACGGCGCCATGCTTGTGGAACGATTGGGCGATGACGACCTGTTGATACGTCGCAAAGTAGGGTCAAGTCAGAGTTATCTATTGGAACATCCTCCAACTTGAGATCGGTGACGGCAGTGCGATACGAGTGTATTTCTGAGTCGCTTTGCTGTTCTTTCGCCATGGCTCTAAAGTCGATACCCTCGTGAAGGGAGGCCACCGAGATACGTGAAAGAGCATCTGCAACTGAATTGTCCTCGCCGGACACGTGACGAATGTCCGTGGTGTATTCGGAGATGTAGCTCAGTTGCCTTTGTTGACGGGCTGACCACTGATCCGAAATTTTAGCCATTGCACTCGTGAGAGGTTTGTGATCGGTAAAAACTTTAAAGGGTCGGCCTTCGAGGAAATACCGGAAGTGACGAATAGCTAAGAAGATGGCAAGTAGTTCTTTGTCATATGTGCTGTACTTCTTCTCCGGTCTCCGCAAATGTCGGCTAAAGAAGGCGATTGGTTCGACTCCCCCATCCACCTCTTGTTGTAGGACTGCACCAAGGCCGATGTCGGAGGCATCAGTGATGAGACTGAGCGGAGCGTCTGGCCTCGGGTGAACCAGCATCGTTGCGTCTACTAAAGCCGCCTTGGCTGCCTCAAACGATGTAACCATGTCGCCGGACCATTCTATTGCCTGTGATGCCTTGTGTCTACCTGCGAGGCTCTCATGTAGAGGGCGCATGATTGTTGCTGCGTTTTGGAGGAATCGATGATAAAAAGTTACCATTCCTATGAATTCGCTCAATTTCTTAGCATTGTCTGGGCGCGGAAATTGGGCGATGGCCTCTACCTTGGTGGGTAAAGGGAGGGAACCTTGGCCTGTAATGCGATGTCCGAGGAAGTCGATAGTCTCAACTCCGAACTCACACTTTTCCGGATTGATGATGAGGCCGTGTTTTGACAGGAGGCTGAACAAAGTCTCGAGGTCCTTGAGATGCTGCTGTTTATTCGAGCTTGCTATTAACATATCGTCGAGATAGACGAAAACAAAGTCGAGGCCTGTCAAGATGGAGTCCATCATGCGTTGGAAGGCCTGTGCCGCGTTTTTGAGTCCAAAGGTACCCGCAAAAATTCGAAAAGTCCAAAGGGTGTTACAATGGCCGTCTTGGGGATGTCCTCAGGGGCTACTGGGATTTGGTGGTATCCTCGTTTGAGGTCTACTTTTGAAAATATACCCTTGTCTGCTAGACCGTTGGCAAAGTCATGAATATGGGGGACAGGGTAACGATCGGGCGTGGTTATATCGTTCAGCCATTTGTAGTCTCCGCAGGGGCGCTTGCTGCCATCTGGTTTGTCCACGAGGTGTAACGGACTTGACCAGCAGCTGTTGGAACGCCTGATGATGCCCAGTTCCTCCATCTTTTTGAATTCCGTCTTGGCTGCTGTGAGTTTATCTGGTGGAAGTCGGCGTGGGCGTGCTCGTACTGGTGGACCCGTTGTCGGAATGTGAAGGACCACCCCATGCTTGGTCGATGGCTCTGAGAATGTGGGCTTTGTTAGACTTGGAAATTTAGCGAGGAGGCGTTTATAACTGTCCTCAGGATTTTGGGTAAGGCCTTGGATGCGGCTTCCATTGGCAAGCTGTAGAGGCATAGATGTGTAATTCTCTCCATTGATGAGCTGAGAACCTCTAATGTCGACCAGGAGTCCTGAGTGGCGAAGGAAATCTGCTCCTAGTATGGGGCATTGGACTGCGGCGATGTGGAAGGACCACTCGTAGGTCCGATTACAGAGCTGAAGACGGAGTTTCCGCGTACCATACGTGTGAATGATGCTGCCATTTGCGGCGGATAGGGGACGACCTCTGGTGCCGTGGCGTTTTTCAAAAGAAGATGCAGGAAGGACGCTAATTTCCGCTCCAGTGTCTACGAGAAACTTCCTTCCTGACTGATGATCGCGGAGATGAAAGAGGCTATTGAGGGTTGAGCCGGTCTCAGACGCCTTCACTGACGACCGGCTAGCTCGTTTCCCGATGAGGTGTACCTGCATGGTTGATGGCAACGTTGGGCTTTGTCACCAAACTTGGCATGATAATAACATAGGCCGTGAGTTGATTTCGTGGCTCTTGCAGGGGTAGTGGAAGATGATGTGGTTGTGCGTCGGATAGCGCTGGTAGCCGGTGAGTGTGTCTCCCACAGTGAATCGGCCATTTTGGCCAATTGTCTACAGTCTTCCACCTTGGAGTGGACCAAAATTCCGCGAATGTCTGCAGGGAGGCGCTCCAGGAACAAACTGCGGAAGATGAAGCACGACTTATGAGAGCCTAGCAAGGCGAGCATCTTGTCCATCAAGGCACTGGGCTTGTCATCCCCTAGGTCGGGTACGTGGATCAAGCGTGAGCCCCGCTCAAATTCTGATAGACCGTAAGTCTCTGTTAGTCTGTCTTTGATGGTTTGATACTTGTTTGTTGCCGGTGGATCTCCCAGGAGGTCGATTACGCGTTTGGCTGTGTCCTGGTCGAGCACACTTACGACATAGTGGTATTTCGTGTCGTCCTGAGTGATCCCCCGCAAGTTGAACTGGGACTCAGCTTGAGAAAACCACACGTGGGGCTCCGAGGTCCAAAATGTTGGGAGTTTAAGGCTGACAGCCTGAATTTGCTCCCCGTTGTCTCCAGGCATATTGTGTCCGTATTAATATCTCTGAAATTCGTTTCAAAGTTCGGGGTCACCACTGAAGCGATGGAATAACTTCAGGTACTTCTTTATTGAAGAAGAGACAAAAGTAAACTGATCACATAAAGAAGTAGTAATAGAAAACAAAGAAACAGAAACAGACACTCGATGAGTTAGAACCTGCTAATCCCTTTCATGTAACTAGTAGTAGGTCATAGCCGCTACACTGTCCATATTTTATGATGATCTTATAAACTCAAAAAGTGATGCCCTTGTGTTTTGTTTCTTCGAATGGACAAAGTGTGTTCTTTTTTCTTTGTAGTGGACGTCAGCTTGGGTCATGGGGGAGTGTTTTGAAAGAGCCACGCTGCGACGTGCGGTCAGTTGAAATATAGATATTAAAGTGAGTGAAGTGTTTTATATATGTCTAGAAAAGGGAGTCAGACGACTCGGGATTGTCGTCAGAAACACAAGCTATCACGGCCCTGTCTAATTAAAATTAGTAGACGTCGTACCCAGATACGATGGGGGGGGAGCTACAAGTATGGATCCGCCAAGTCCAGATTGCTAAAGATTTGCTGGGATTCAACGAGGTCGCTCGGCTTATCCACTCTTCCTTAGTGGAAAGGCCTTCAGTGTATATGATCAGCTTAGTCCGGATGATAAGGGAGATGAGGAAAAAATCTTCAGGACTTTGAGGAGGGCTTTCTCTATGAATCCTTTCACAGCGTGTGAGAGATGAGGACGAAGAGGTGGTCCACTGAGGAGTCCGTGGACGTGTGCTTAGCGGAAATCAAGGATTTGCTTGATGGGCGTTCCCGATTCGTCAAGGTTGGTCTTGCTGACATTTATTTCCTCCATGCCTGACGTGGGGCTCGGATTCTTGAAATGAGCCGACCTCACTTCAATGGCCCGCGCTCTCACTAGTGAGGTCGCGAGCCCTGGAGTCCCAATTTGAACTGGCCAGATCAGGAGGGCGCTTGCTTTCGGTGCGGGGGCCCACATCGGGAGAAGGAGTGCCAAAGCGGAGGCGTTGCTTTGCGTGTGGCGAGGTTGGACACTTAGTCAGGTACTGCAAGGGGACGGGAAACGATTTAGGGGCCTGCTCCGCGCCTGCAGCTCTCCCCAAACCAGAGATGGCGCGACCAGCCCGAGGATCCCGGTAATCATCCAGGGTCAAACTGTCTGGGGATTAGTGGACACCGGGTGCTCCCAGACCATAGTTAGGGCCGGTGCATGGAAGGGAAGGCTCGTTCCGTCCGACAAAAGGATTGCGACAATGGACGGATCCCTTATCGAGTGTTTGGGAGAGGCAGACGTTAGGCTCACCGTCAGGGATCGAACACACAGCGTCCGAGCGATAGTAAGCTTCAACCTCATTAGTGGAGTGGACGTCATCTTGGGCCACGACATCCTGAGAGGATACCGGATCTCTTCGATAGGGGACAATTGGTACTTGGAGCCTGCGCGGAGGCAAGGAGAGAAGTCGAAGTGGTCAAGGGCGAAAATTTTGAGGTCGTCTTCGACGGAGCGTCTGGACTGCCAGGTGGCAGTGGAAGGAGGAGCCAAGACTAAGGAACCGTAATAGCCAATACGAAGTCCCGGCAAACTAAGGGAAAGTTCAACGAGGAGGTGGAGAAGTGGGTTGAAAGAGGATGGCTCAAACCGAGGGCCCCTAAATACGGGGGACTGTTGCCCATCATGGCGGTTGGAACACAAAAGGAAGGGGAAGGTTCGACCTGTGCTGGACTTCCGCGAGCTGAACGAGTTCGTGTCCTGCAGTGGAGCTGACGCCGACGTTTGTGGGGACAAACTGAGGTCATGGAGGCAATTTCCGGAGAATAGTGCCCTTCTCGATCTCAAGGACGCCTACATGCAGATTCGCGTAGCAGGGGAGTGCTCCTCCGCGATGCGGGTCCAGTTCAGGGCCGAGCATTTCGAACTTACCCGGGTCGGTTTTGGACTGAATTGCGCCCCCAAATAATGAAAGCCGTGCTGTCGTACGTGTTGTCAAGAGACAAAGATGTGTCGTCTGCAACAGACCACTATTACGACGAAATAATGATCAATCTCGATAAAGTTTGCGCCGACAGGGTGAAGAAAACTTCTCGTTGAGTACGGCCTTGAGACGAAGCCCATGGAGAAGATTGACGGAACAAGTGTGCCGGGCTGGATGTTTTCAGAGCGCCTAATGGACGTCTCAGGTGGAGGAGGTTGGGAGAACCATGCGACGTGATTGGGGAGCAAATGGACGAGGAGGGAAGTATTTTCGTGGTGCGGAAAAATTGTTGGACATTACCCTATTGCTGGGGGTTGAGAATAGCGGTGAGCTTTTTGAAGAGGTCCTGTGGAGAAGGCTCATGGAGCAGTAAAGTGGGAGTGGCGACGAAGAAGATGATGAGCGAGATTTTGGAGAAGATCATGGTTGCGGACCCAGTCCAAGGTGTGTGGAACGTTGACTGCAATGGAACCTTTGATGTGTGGTGTGACGCAAGTTCAATTGCTATCGGGGCCGTCATAATCAAGAACGGCGATATAGTGGAGGATGGTGCCTGGATTAGAAAAAAAGATGATGGAGCTCATATCAATATAGCTGAGTTAAACGCAGTTATAAAGGGTGTCAACATGGCCCTGAAATGGGGTGCCAAAAGCATGGTAGTATTAAAACCGATTCTGCCACTGTTTTCTCTTGGCTTAACACACTGCAACGAGGTGCAAAGAGATTGAGTGTGTCCGGCGTGTCGGAAATGCTCGTGAGGAGAAGGGTCGCTCTCCTTGGCGAGCTGTTTATGGAGTACGGTACAGAGTGGCGTGTCGATCTGGTGCGTTCAGAGAAAAAATTGCAGACCATTAACTCGCGTGCCTAAGAGCTGGCTCTCTGATAACCGGACCAATGAAAGTTTAATTCGTGAAAGCCATCAAATGCACCATAGGGGAGTGGAGGGCACCCTCCATTTTGCGAAAAAAACGGGGGCCGAAGTACCTTTGAGTCTTGTCAAGACATTGTGAAGAGTTGCTCCGAGTGTAATTCAATTGATCCGGCCTCCAACAGTGTGGAGTAGGGTCCCTATCGGTCGACAAAAAAACTGGCAGAGACTCGCAATGGACGTCACACATGTTGGAAATGTTAAGTTTCTCACAATTGTGGATTGTGGGCCTAGCAGGTTTGCAGTTTGGAGGGCATTAAACAGCGAATCCGAAACTGAAGTATGCCAAAAGGTTGGAGAAGTCTTCAGTCAAATGGGCCCACCTGGTGAAGTGCTCTGTGACAATGGGGAGGACTTTCCGGTCGGGCAAATTTTCCTCAACGCTGTCTGAGTGGGAGTAGCACTAAGTTTAGATGTGTGCTTACAGGCCGTCGGGAAAGGGATCGTAGAAAGGAACCATCGAACTATTAAAGCTTCGGCGGCCCGTGCACAATCATCTATAAATCGGAGTGTCTACTGGTACAACCTCACTCCTAGGAGTGACGGGGGCTTAATACCAGCAGCCTCAATTTTCAAGGATGAGTGGAGGAATCCTTTCCTTGTGTCCGTACAGGGAAGTGAAGCGGCAAGCGATAGTGAAGAGGCCGAATTCTGTGTGGGCGAGGAAGTTTGGGTGAAGCCACCCAATGCCAGGTGTACGGACCAGTGGAAGAGAGGCGTTGTTTCGGAGGTCAATAGCCCGCTTAATATCGAAGTCAACGGTGTCCCTAGACACCCAAAGGACTTGAGAAGAAGAGCCGAGGGGCTGACAGAGGACAGACGCGCTTACATTTAACGCCCATCACGAAAGACCTAAAAGAACGAAAGAAGCGGCCTCGGAGATTGGAGGACTACGCTTGTGATGAGGACATCATAGGGGAATGTAGTGACGTCAGCTTGGGTCATGGGGGAGTGTTTTGAAAGAGCCACGCTGCGACGTGCGGGTCAGTTGAAATATAGATATTAAAGTGAGTGAAGTGTTTTATTATAATGTCTAGAAAAGGGAGTCAGACGACCTCGGGATTGTCGTCAGAAACACATTCTC
>CP045890.1:30879721-30902612 GCA_013387185.1 Caligus rogercresseyi
TACCCAAGCTCCAAACCCTTTCTCTTTTAAAAACTTTTCCCATAAGCCAAAACATTGGTTTCTTCAATGGCATCTTTTGATATGCTTTCAGAAACCATTTTTAACGAATAGGAATAAAGTAGTGAATAGAAAACATTTTTACACTTTTTTGACGTATTTTTATACAGTTTTAATTTGGAAAATCAAAGCAAAGAAAAAACATGATGACAGTATAATGAGAAAATGGAAATAGGATGAGTTAACACTGCCAAATTACGAATATAATATATTTGAATATTCAAATTTTGTGTCATATAGAAAGTGGTTCAATGTACAATTTTTAATAAGTGCCGATTTCAATTGTAAGTTTTTTTTTGTTACCCTTGTGGTTTCCTGAATTGCACCTTGACGTTATGAATTAACAGATATTAAGAAGGAAAGGATGACTCATGGAAAAAACGGCTCAAATGCAAGACAAGTGTGTGAGTAGAATAAAATTATTTTACAAATAGTTTTACTTATAAATTGTATTCTCTTAATGAGAAAATACTGGCAAAACTTTTTCATTTTGCATTTAAAGATATTGGTTTATTTACTATGCTAGTTATTAGACGAGGGACATATTTATTTTTTTATCTTGGGTCCTTTCTAACTGGTTCATTTTCTTCTTGTCATTTCTTCCTAGAGTGTATTTTCCTGGTCTTTTTCTTTGACATTCTGAATCAACATTTAAGCATAACTAATTATTGTGCTAGTAGAAAGAGAAACTTCTTCTATAAATCTACCCTGTGGGGTACCTAGGATTAGAACCAGCGCAAATAAAGCTCATGTAGTATTTCTACTCACATAGGCCCCTCGAGCCCGCCAGCCATTAATATACTATTGAGCTTAAAATCTTGTCTCAATGATTTTATATGAGGATTACAAATCCTCTGTCGATGGATCCCGTCTGTTAAAATAATGGGGTATCAAACTTCCGCCTATAGGTCTGCAGACTCCGTCAGATTATGAGATTACTCAACATTGGAGGATTTGAACTCTAAATATCCTATCACTAAGATTGGTAGGGTTCAATGGTCATCTGCGCGAAGTAAATTAGTCATAATACCTCTGAATCGACTGGTGCTAAAGTGGTAAAGTTGACCTTCCCTTCAAATGCGTTATAGGTATACAATACCATGTTAATTAATATTTTTAATAGTGTTCCAAAACAACCCTTTGAAGATATCAAAGGCTTAATAAATTGAACGCTAAAATGAACACTGATTTGAACGACAAAAAAAATCTTTAAAAATATAACGAACGAAAAAATATATTTTTTAATATTTTTAATACTCGGTTTCTTACTGTTCAAAACAGACTTTTAATCGGATAAAGTAAGACTCAAATTTTTCTGAATTGAAATAATGTAACCGAGGCTATTTTTGAATGTATTTTTCTCTCAAGCGAACAAGTCATCTTTAAAGGCGAGTGAAGTTATTGATAAAAACTATATGGAATATGCAATTTTTTTGAATTTGTTTTTCAAAAACTAGATTTTACTTTGTTTTGTGCAAAACATTACAAATATGTCTCGTACTAAATTATATTTCGTTAAATGTGTACTGTATATAAAAGCCAAAAACGTCAATGATATAAACAAAGAAAAATAACTTGGTGGCAAACATTTTAAACATTTGGAAAATAAAAACATCATAATGGACATGTTTCGGTCGAAAAAAGAAATCTAACTTATTTTCATCACAATAAAACAGTCCAAATTATATTTAAAAAAATATTATTTATGAAAATGGATATAAATACCTAATTTATCTTATATAAAAATTGTTATGGTTTCAAATTATAGCTTATTTTGTAAGGATTTTTTCCAACACTATAATGAATTTTTTGTATATGATTTGATTAAAAAAAATTAAAATCATTTTGATTGTTATTATAAAAATCAATTTGCATTGGTGAATCACGAAACGGCGTCCTTACAAGAAAAAACATTTTGCTTTTATTTTAAACCTATTATTTCAGAGAAAACAAATCCGTAAGTTGAATATTTTAAAAGAAATGATGAAATTAAAGAGATCTATAGCAGATCCATCAAAAGCAGGTCGATTAGAATGCTAAGTATATTTAAGCGTAAATCTAACCTGAAAACGTGTTCCATTCAGAAATCAAGGTCTTAAGAGTAAAGACACAGAAGCAATTCCATTGACGCCATTGAATATATTTTTTGAACAAAAAAGATATTATTGAAACGTTAGTTTAAATTATTACTCTTCATAGAAGATAAGTATTTTAATTTGGGTCCATTGTAATGATCTAAGAAGGAATGTAGGTTTTACGCACTTTAATTGTAAGTTCAAGCAAATCCATCATGAGCTGATAAAAGTTCAGGATCTTTGAACTATTATATCACAAAAACTATCGAAGTATCTTTTCAAATGATAATTATTATTGAAAAAGATAAAGAATATTGTTATTATTATTTTTCATTAGAGGTTAAACTAATTAATTTTTATGGATATTTCAATCCGTGTTGAGTAACGATAAAAAAGCTGCACATATAAAAATAGATATTAAATGATCTATATGCTTCCATAAAGGACCTTTTATGGTATTAGCTCCAAATAATAACTTCGAACGATAGCAAATATTTTTATAATTTTGTTCAAATAATAAGTATTATTTGAAAAAGATAGAGAGTATTTGAACATTTGTATTTATCGTTTCCATTTAAAGTTAAACAAAGTAATCATTATAAATATTTCAAACCGTCGATGATTAACAATAAAAAAGCTGCTCTTAGAAAAATAAATTGTCCATATCTTTCCATAAAGTCCTTCGTTTTGAGGGTATGAGTATTTTAAGATACTAACTTCGAACGATGGTAAATATTTTTTCATCATTTTTCATATAGCACTCACTCGTTATTTGTGAATTATAATTAGCACTAATCAAATTTGCTACTACATCAATCTTTTATATTGTTAAGTCTAAAAACCAATTAGCTATGGTAAACATCACTGTTTTTTAATGATTCAATAGACTAACCATTTACATAAAAGAAGACTACAGGATTTTACATTGATTATATGCAAGGGTTTTCATCAAGAGCGTCAAACAAAAATCCATTTTTCTACGATTATTTAGTTTTTTATGACCCAACTTTCGCGGGGGATAAATTTTGATATCTTAATATTAGGTTTTTATAATACCCCCTAATATATATATGTATATATATTGTGACGTATTTAACTTAGAATAATATGCCTTAAGAATGGCTGTCCAGATAATGTGGCCTATTTTTGTTCAAGAATAATTTATAATACAGTGTTTCCTGAAGTGTATTCGTGGTTACCTCAACATCATATGCAAAAGGACTCCTATGAGCATATGTCTTATGTCGTTTATCAAATTTAAGGATGAAAAAATATTTTTAATATTTTTATTTACGCAATTAATGGTTACATTTATATTGTGTTAGCGTGAGCCAATATCGGTGATGATTATATTTTTTGTCATCATTATATATATGTTATCAATTCCGAGGATGAAAAAATATTTATATTCTTTTTAGTTGCACGATAAAAGGTCCCAATTTTTTTTAATGAAATAGCTTGCTTAGTAATATTTTTTTGCTATAATTATATTGATGTTATTAATATGAGGATGGAAGATGGGCATCTATTCTAATTAGTCACACAATGATTAAGATTTTTTAAAGATGAGTTAGCGTGAGCCAATATTGGTGGTTGTTCTTTCCAATATGCCAAGGGGCCACCGTGTGTCTGTTGTTGCATTCGGTAGTTATTTCCGGGGACGAATCCTCCCTGTGGGGCTCCAATTCCAGGCACGAGAGGTGCACCGGGTCGTACGGGATGTTTTGGAGGCATGCTGTGGGGCTGCATTTGGGGGTGAGCGGCCTTACTGGGTTCTTCTGCAGATATGTTATCCTGCAGGAGGGCCTGCCACTGCCCCAGTCGCTCGTAGTGCTTCCGTAGGATTTCATCCTTCTTCAGAAGCTCTTGACGGAGATCCGTGGACTCCTCACGAAGAATAGACTCTGGTTTGTGCGAGTACAGCAAGAAACGCTTTTGAACGAAGAAAGTATCCAATTTACGAGCAATCTCCGCAAACTTGCTTATCTTTTCTTCGAGTTCATGGATCATGATATCCTAAGAATATGCAATAGAATAAACGCTAAATACAAATACTAATAAAAACGTGCCATATTTTTTTGTTGAAACGTTAAAATTAAAGTAAATAAGGGTTTGAATTATTTAGCTGACACCTCCGCATAAAATACGACTTTTACGATATTTTTCTCCCAGTTTAGTGAGCAGTTCTGTAAAGTTTTTATTATTTTTGCAGACTCAGAGGTCACATTGGTTGTAAAAACAAATAACAAGTGTAAACCTTGATATATGTCATTTACGAATCATTTTAATGAATTCATCCAATATCACATAAATAAAGCAGCTCCCCTCATTCAAGAAAATAATGATTGTTTATTTTGTTTGATCATAAGTAAAGATAATTGTATCATCATTTTGACGATAAGCCACAGTAAAAGAGCACTTTTCGAGTTACCAAACGGAAAAGTATGTTTATTTCCGAGAACTGCCGTAACGCCATTCATAAGCACAAGGCTTATAGCATCCCATGTTCAATCATTGCTATTATTTGAGTCCTTACCTGACTTCGGTCGCAGAGGATATCATCGTGAGTGAGGGAGGCAACCGTGTCACGGTAGGCTTCTTCAAACTCCACGAGAAGCTGAGGGTTGTCCATAGAATCTCCAATGTTTGCCATCACTTCAAAAGAGGGTTATACAATTATAAATACGGTGGGAAAATATGTCTTGAGAATGGGAGAATGGTGGCTTTATTCATAACAAGAACATAAATTATAATATTTCAAGGACATAATTGAGTCTTATTTAGGATTTTATAATTTTTTTTAAAGAATGAACCCTCTTATTCGCAGAGGAAGTATGTTTTTAGTATATTAGGAACTCCCACGAATTTTTCTTGGAGCAATCGTATTGAATTTCAACATTGAGAAAACTCGTAACATGCTTTATCTTTAACATCAATTTGAATAATAATTGAGGCGTTTTAAACGAATTTAAATACTAGTTTATAAACAAAGAATCTCAAAGAATAGTATAGAGCTGATCATAGATGTTGAAACTTTCAATGGCATACTTTAGTTATTATAGAAATTTCAACTTACACAAAGAAAAAAATATATCAGTATCAGTCATTCCACTCAAGGAATTTATTTGCCAAATTTTATGGTTTCCTTGTAAATAACGTCGATTATAAACTTTCCTTTTGACTTTTTCAGAATTATTTATATAGATCATTGAGAGATTGATAGGATAAACAGCGTACTTATTCTCTCTTTTTTTAATTATTGGAAACTTGAGCAATTTCTAATCAAGAAATTCACATTACTTCATATTTAAGATGTCAATATGAAAGTATTAAAAAAATTAAACTGTCAAATTTAAAGCATTAAATACCAATTTGTAATTGCTATAAATATTTGTATTTTTTGATACTTGAGGATGTCCTTCGTATAATGATAAAATCCACAATATTTAACGTGATATATTTTTATTTGAATATTGGCAGGAATAAAACAATGACTTTTAAATGATATAATCATAAATTATAATAAATTTATGTCGTAAATAGGACTAATATATTATTTTTGCTGTCGCAGAATTGTAGTTCAAATAAATGTAAATTACTTGCATAAGCCATCCTAAAACTGATCTAATTACTAGATATCAGCATCAGTGCTCGTTGAAGTCATATGTCATAGATATATAATTACAATTAATAAAATCGTTTCGGAATATTGCTTTTTATCATTTAGTATTTTTTTAAATAATTGAATGTGCTATGTACTGATTAGTATTCAATAAATATCTAAATAAATGAGGAAAAAACCTACATGAAATATGAATGTCTCAAGGGATTTCTTAGCATTTATCATATTAAGTGTAATGTAAATAGATGTACACTTTATTTAATTATCCTTTTGTTTTGAACTGATGAAAATAAAAAATAAAGACATTTAAAAAAATGAAAATATATCGAAGATCCAGATATTCAATTGTAAGCACTATTTCTTTGGTTTAATGTGTCCTATACAGTCTTTGCAGGATTCGTCTTCATCTTCGGAAGAGGAAGATTCTCCAAAGGCTCTGGGTTTCTTGTAGACGCAACAGCACTTGGATTTTTTTCTTCCGAGTTCCTCATTGTCCACTGTTCCTTCTTCCCAATTCACTTTCTTCTCCCGCTGTGAGCGAAGCTTTAGACGAAATTTCCTCTGATCCTCCTCTACTCCAGTTTCCTCAGTTCGTGTCACAGTACCACTCATTGCTTACCGCAAAGAATGAATCCAAAAAATCTCGGGCAATAATGATCGCCAGGAATATTAAAGACAGAAGTTCGATTTGATTCTGATCTTGAAAAAACAAAACATAAACAAATGACGTCATTATTTTTAATATGTACTCTCGCAACCTTTAACCCAAATAAGCAAAGTTAGGGATAAGACGATATTTACCAAGACCGAACTATTGATTTGGACAAGAAGAACAAAAAACCTACTCTGTATGATTTTTGGAGCAAAAACATTCAACAAGATCCACACAGATCTTATCCGTACCTTCCCTGATGCTCGTTTTTGCCTCTCCACTGTCAAAAGATGGAGAAAAGACCCAATTAAAGGACCAGAACCCTCGAATCAGCACTCGTAAGGTTATTTCAGAAGTTACACAACCATATTCAACCGTCACCAGGATCGTCAAGGAGATATTGGGCTCATTAACGTCCTCAGCTGCCTCGCCTCTCTCTTACTCTCAGAAATAACAAGAGGCAGCGAGTGAAGTGCTGTCAGGACCTCTTGAAGATGTTCCGGGACCTTGGATAGGCCTATCTGGGGTATCATATGTTAGTTCAAGTGGGACTCAGCGGAACGAAGGCAGATCTGAGTGGAGGCCACGGGGGTCCGGTTCTCAGCCCCCGCATGAAGTTGACGACTAGGAAAACGATGATCCTTGTTGATTTTACTTCCTAACCGAAGCAAGTCTCCATTCAGGCACTATCCTACGGGACCAAAGCTGACGGGACAAAGATAAAGAACCTAAAGATAACCAGGAAATCAAACAACCTCAAACGGCAAAAAAATCCCTTGAAGGATATTCCCTTGATGTGGGACAACGCACGTCATTGCACTGCCGCTGAAACACGATAGTTTATGGTCTTTCAATGGTAGATATTCATCAGTTTTTGCTCTCACGGATGTTTTCACTATCTTTTCATACAGTCTAAAGACACATACAAATGTTTTCTCCTTAAATCATCCACCCACTTTGTCATCAATGGAGAGTAAAAATCCACAAACTATACTCGATTATAATATGAAACATGACGGTATCGATAAATTTACTGTATCTTATTCATGTAGAGAAAGACAAGGATTTTGTATGTAATGTTTTGTATACATACAATGTATTTATTCATTGATAATTGCCCAAATCAATCTTACAACAACAATTATAAGGAAATCATTGATCTATAGTTGCAAAAATAAAAATATTTTTTTTCATTAATTACTTCATTTAACTGAGAAATATATTTGTACTAAACTTGGTGTTCAGAAGGAATGTCAGAGGAAAATGCGACCTTGAAGAAATGGTTAAAAAATGGACCAGAAAAAAATGAAGTAAATTTAAAAAGATAATGACTTTTGGAAAAATGGCTCAAATACTGGGTAGGCAAGCATTTTTTTTCATAGGAATTTTGCATTTTATGGTAGGTTTTTGAAATTTCTTTGAAATGGTGTACGGAAATAAGCCTGTGAAAAAACAGTCAATTATTTATGTGAAATATACCTAAATGTTATTTTAGACAAATTAAATGCAGGAAATTAGTTATTTCATTCCTCAATTTTGATAGAAATATTGTCTTGATGAGAAATATATAGCCATAGTCCATCAAATACTTCCTCTCATGTATTTGAACTGCTTTTTTATTTTCTCATTATTTTGCTCATTTTTTCTAATGCCATTTTTGGCTTGGCCGTTTTTCTTAATTGCCTTGAAATATATTGAAATTAACGCTTCAAATCTTAAGTTTAGAAATAGTGGAAAAATGGCGCTTTATAGCCCATTTATCCTTGATATCCATTGTAATTCAACAAATATAAATTCGGTCGATTTAGATATGCTCAACGGTGCTTTGTATTTGTGTAAAATTTTCCTTTCCTAAAAAAAATGAATTATTGTTCTTTGAGTTGATATAGTTTTCAAAGTTTTTGCTAATTATTTCTTTATTAATGAGCTAAGTCAAGGTTTACTATTTGAAACATGTTGTTCTTAGTTTATGTTCCGCATAACTGGCTATAGACAAAGACGGCTTATATATATATATATATATATATTTGTATATATTATATACCTATATATCAAATGCATCCTAAATAAGCTCAATTTTTTCACAAATGATATTTTTGCCTTTTAGTTGCAAATGGTTTGTACATTTTTAGCGTATAACTTTGCGCTCACTTACTTCAAACAATTTAGTGCACGATGTTTTTAATATATATTTTAGGTATCTAACTTTTGTCCTTCAAAAATGTTAATAAATATAAATAATCATTTTTTCTTTTCATAACAAAATCTTTTGTTGAAAAAATCCATTTATATACGATCGTTAAAGACGCAATTTATTTTATTTGTTTCATTTCTTAAACTTTTTTGCCAGTGTACGTGGAATGTTCATAGTTTTGTATGATTTTAAGTGCATGACATGAGCTTAGACAGTAAGAAAGTTTCTTTAATAATAAATATTATAATTGTAAATCAATTTCTTCGTCGAACTTTGTTGCTTGTACAATATATTCACTTTGTATTTTTCCCCCTGTATTCCCCATGTAGTCATGCTTACTAGTTAATTCTGTACTTATGTTTTGTTGAAAAAGAGTAAAAACATTTTTTTTGCATACGCTAAAAATTTTCTAATATGTTATCTTCCCAAATAAGATAAATTAACTATGTACTGGATTATCACCTTTTTAATGACAGTTGAGAAATTGCTTCTCTGTTTGAGATAAATGCCTTTACATACTTGTTTAAACTCAACTTTGAAGCACCAAGATATTTACTTGGTACTCTTTGTTTTGATCAATGATATAGTTATATTATTTTGTTGTTATAAGTGTGTGTTTGCATATAAATACCTATATAGTTTATCAATTAAACTATGAATTGAAAAATAGAGGTCAGTTCATTTTTTTAAATGCATTATGCATTTATCTTTACAAGACATGTACATTTTCTATCAATATAAAACGCCCAGGTCATATAGGTCAATGTGCGTACTACATATTTAATCAAATGATGTTTATTCAAATATTTGATTTTGATAAACGATTAATTAACGTCAAGAATAGAAGACCTTGAAGTAGAACACGATTTTCGTTTGACTATCTTTACTAGGTAGTTGATAGTTTATTAAAAAGTATATATTACAAATGTTACTATTGTACTCTACGATCGTATTATTTATAAAATACTATTATTCAATTTATAAGTATATTGCGTCAAAGTAAATCAATCTTAGATCTTAAACACTTTATATCCATGTTGCTGGTCTTTAGTCTTAGACATTTCATACCCCTGTTTGTGGTCTTCAGACTTAGACATATTAATTATTGTGTAGTTCCAAAGATTAATCCATGTCCATAGCACGAGTTTTTGTAGTCAGTATTCATACAAACGAGAAAATAGTAATGATTATTATACCTCTGACTGGTCTTAAAACATTTAATGTACTCATGAAATTTAAAATTTAAAAATAAAAGATTTTATGGTCAAATTTTTGTAAATAAAAATTGTTTTATAGGTTGTCGCTTAATGAGAATTATTAATTCACTGCTTAAGGTTGTATGCATATGAAATGGAATCGTGGACATTAACATAGTCATAATTTATTGATGAACATAGTTATTTAAAAACAATATTTTGTAAACAACACGAACAATAAGATGGTTAAATAAGATCAAAACGTTAAAAACAACAAAATGTTTTGTTATAGTTTTCTTAACTTTTTCAATAATTAGTTATGATACATTATTTTCTAAACAAAATATATAAAATTGATAAAAAAGCTAATAACTTTGCATGGTCTACATCAATTGTGTCAGTAAAATACTCATAACTTATATAATATTTCATTTTATATCAAGAAAAAAGTAAATACTAAGTAAAGTTAATGCTCTTAAGACTCCAAGTAAGTTTTCGCCGATAGAATACTCCAAGCGACTTTATTACAAAACCTTAAAATAATGACAAAAAAGTGATAAGTTTTTTTAGTCAAATGTCTGTTTAGTGATACTTAAATGTAATAGGATATAATATTAATTTATAGCCGTGGTTCCCAACAGTGGTCCAGTGGACCCCTTGGGGGTCCACGTGTAATGATCATTTTTTTCTCTATTTCTTTTCTAAGAAAAAACGTCATCACATTTTTTGGAAATTATTTTCTAAAAAAATGTCGTCACTTTTTTTCTTTTCTAAAAAAACACGTCTTCACTTTTCTAAAAAAAAAGTCCTCACTTTTTTTGGAAATTCTTTTTTTAAAAAAACGTCGTCACTTTTTTTCTTTTCTAAAAAAAACGTCCTCACTTTTTTTGGAAATCTTTTAAAAAAACGTCGTCACTTTTTCTGGAGATTCTTTTCTATAAAAAAACGTCGTCACTGAACACTAACGGAACGCTGAACGCAAAAACATTGAACGGAACGCTATTTTTTTTAACGCTGAACGCAAAAAAAGCTGAACGCTCACAAGCCTGGATATAAGTCAAAAATAAAATATAATTGTACTTCGCAGATGTCTCGCATCGAAATTGAAATTTGCGTTTTTGACAAAATTGAGGCGGGGTCCACGGAAAGTGCCCGAAGACCGTTAGGGGTCCACGAGCCGAATCCAGTTGGGGACCACTGATTTATAGACTATAAGTTCGCCAGAATCAATTTTATCTACCTGTAGATAAAATTATATTTTAAAATTAGTAGTTGAGGCTTTGACGTCATCAATCAGAATTATAGAACCAGGATTTTACATATCTGACTGATAACGTCTGTGCTTCAATTACATAATTTAAAATATAATTTTTATATAATATAAATATGTAATATACTTATATACGGCAATATTAAATTTACGATAGATTTTGTGGCTAAAGGAATCAAATTGAATATATTCTTCAGAAATACATAGATTTCTTACAATTTCAATTTTTTGGGGAGTAAAAATAATAAACGTGGGCTGTATTAAATATCAACTTTTTCCTAATTCATTGATTCAATAGCCTTACGGAATAAATACTTTCGTTTCATGACGCCAACTTGGTTTAGATTAAATAAGTTTACTGAATATGTCTGTTTATGCTTTTTAATTGTTTCCTCTATTAGAAAGTTGGTTCTCAAATAGAAACTATATATTAAATTTCAGAAGTAATTTTTCGATTTATTTTTCAATATATATATTGAAAAAAAATCAATTAATCAAAAATTCAATTTATAAATTATAATTAATGTTAATTGTAATTTAAATTAAAATATTTGATTTTGTTTTTCCTTCAAAATTAAAACTCAATCCACATCTTCAACAGGAGCACCAAACAAGCAAACATATCTGACCACATCAGAAAAGTGATTTCAATATAGGCTATTGTCATGCACTTTAGAAGTAAGAGCCAAATTTTTTGAAGGACACAAAGCTCTGTGCTACATTTGCATGGAAGCAAACGAAACGACAGACCATCTTTTTTGGGATACAATGTGTTGAGGGATGTGTATCGAGAAATAGTTTCAAAGCCTTTCCTTAAATACGAACGACGATCATCAAAGAAGAAACTTTTGTCTTACTACGATGGAAAAGATGAAATGAGTATCAATGTAATAAGAAAAAAAGTCTAAATACCATATATGTTTAAAGATCATCCGTGAACCTGGACAAACAAGTCATCATTCCATTTTCAATCTGTATTGTAAAGATGTTGACGGAACATTTTATCTAAAGTAATTTAACATTTTAATTATTATAAACTTTCAATACAATCAAATAGTTTTCATCTATATCCTTATATAATTTCTTATAATAATAGTTCTGTATTCCTAATACCGTTTTTAAAAGCATTGTAATTTTAAGTTTCATTTTATTGTTCTGATATTTTTTAAATGTTTTTTAAACCCCCCTTTATACAAAGTCGATCTTATTGAAATGTTAACTACTACATAGGTTATTTCATTCATTGTCCTGAAGATTATTTATGCAGCAGTTTTTGTAACGTAGTAATGTAAATTGTGGACACCCAGATGTTTTTGTATATATATATATATATATACATATATTTATATATATATACATTTATAAATATATGTGTGTGTGTGTTTATGTATTGAGATTTATTTAAAAAACACACGCACATGTGATTTGAATATATGTAACTATGAATATATATATGCATAAAGTCAACACATCAGACTCATAAGATACAAATCTAGAAGTCCATTAATTTTAAAGGATATAAATATAAATAAAACTTGGCAATTTGTAAACTATGTCTAACGTTTGTTTGCAAAGTTCAAGAATATACTCAATATTATGTATCCTAATAGGAATAACAGTCTAAAGCCTATATATACTATTACTGTGATTTTAAGTCTGATTTGATGATGTCACACAATTTTAAAAGCTAATAATGACGCCTATGACAATACTAGTCATAAAAAACCATATCTTTGTTCCGTTTAGATGTATAAAAATGTTTATACACGAAATGTTGTTAATGCATGTTCGTTATAAAAACATTTATCTGAAAAGTAATAACCGTTTGCTACTTGGATTTAAAATATTTTAGGTAGAATTCATGGCGTCATGGTTGCAATTATATTTTCTAGTATACTAGAGGTCAAATAGTATATCGTTTAGTCGATTAATCGGCACCGATAGTACATTTTTTGAAACAATCGGAATCGGCGAATTTTGGCACCGATAGTTATAGTTAATAATGGATTATTTTATTTTTGGAAGATTTATATAAAAAAAGTTTTGAATGCTTTTCAGGGCTTTCAAATATATGCTATCATATCCAAAAATAATACATTCATTCATTCAAATTCTTTTTCGAGGGTCATATTGTCAAAGAAGGTGTTGTTCCTTCAAAAACAGTAAGCTTGTATAACTTAAAACCAACTATCGGTCGACCGATATGCAACTCTTTATCACGGTTATACCGACAAAATAATACGTTTTTTTGATTTTACAATTAAAAATATGATATTTTGTATTTTTATCGTACAAAAATTATTCATTGATAATATTTTTTTTGTTAAAATAGGGTCTTATATGTTAAAATTCTTGAAGTTTCATTAAATTTTGTGAATTTTAAATGTTTTGATCAGCTCATTTCTTCATGTCAACTATCAAAGCTTCAGTGCGTTCTTTATATTTTATATCTAACTTTTTATTTATATTTTATCAACTTTCCGTTGATATATTGCAATAATATATTATTCCTCGCCCGAGAGGATATTTATTCATGTTTTAATGTCATATCGGAGCCAAACCGGGTTTTCCCATGTTCAGCCAGGACGAACATATGCAACAGCAGTGTCACCTCCGATAACTCCTCCGATACAGCCGGTGGTTTTTCCTCAAAATATATCTCAAAACGCTCAGGTGTCGAAGAGACCAGATTTGGCAATAATCTTGGCACAACTTTCGGAGCAGATGGCTTTGCTCACAGCGAGCCTTCGAGTCTAGTGCTCATGACATGGAACGCTTCCAACTTGGCCAGGGGCACCAAGGAGCTTTCCCTCTCTAGCCTCCTAGATACTTACAATGTTGATGTGGCAATTGTCACAGAAACAGAGCTTCCTCCAGCGATGGCATGCACATTCAATATCAATGGTTATACACCCTTCCTGCCCTTAGTAGGCCCAGAAGAGAAGACACGTGTGCTTGCGCTTGTTAAGTCAGATCTGGCTGTTCAAGCAAATGCTCGAGTGAGAAAAGACTTGATGACCTTATCATTACAGACTGTTTGGCTTGAGCTAGATCTTCCACGAAGTAACACACTTATAATTGGAGGCATCTACAGACAATGGTCGTCCTGTGGTCGAAGTGGCTTGACCATGGAAAAGGATAATTTAGAAGTGATACTCGAACAAGTCAGACTGGCTTCTGAAACTACCAGTGGTATTGTCGTCTTGGGTGATTTTAACCTCGACTCTCAAAGATCCAGGGATGAATCATACTCAAGGAGACTCCTCCTGAACCGACTTGTGGAAGGGAAAAAATGCTGGTCTAAATTAAACACCTCCAACATGGAGGTCGTACGGTCGATTTGCTGGTGTTCATCGTGTCTCCTGCATTGACCACATCTATTATTCAGGAGTCGAGGCGAATGTCAAGGTACTGGAGGAAGCAATCACTGATCATCGTCCCGTTCTCGCACAAATCAAATGCAATAAAAAGAAAGTAGCCAAGAGCATTGTGAAGAGGAACTACAAGAAAATCCGTCAGTCAGACCTTGAAGCCGCTCTGAGTCTTTGGCCATGGAATAATATCCATGAGATAGAAGATGTGGAGGGATGTCATCAATTCCTACTGCGTGGCATCACCTCAGCCCTGGACGTGGTCTCCCCTTACAAAACTATTACGGTCAAGGACGGCCGAAGTCTTTACCTTTCTTCTGACACACTAAGTCTCATGAAAGCCAGAGACCAGGCAACCGGAAAGGACTATCGAAGGCTCCGTAACAGGGTGTCCTCTATGGTTAAGAGAGATAAAATCCGTACGAACCTAGATAAACTTCTCAAAGCCAACAATGACCCAAAGGTCTTATGGGACCTTGCAAACTCAGCGTTGGGAAAGGGTCCGGGTTCCCTTCCTGCCTCTCTCACAATCGAGAAAATTTCTACGGAGGGAAATAGAGAAGCAGCATCAGCTATGAATCAATTTTACATAGACAAGGTCGATAAATTGCGAGCAAATATACCACCTGTGTCTGCTCCACCCTCGAGTTGGCCGAGATCAACTTCGCCATTCTCTTTCTCCTTTGCTAGCGCGGGGAAAATCGCCAAAGTGATATCAGCCATGAAGAGCACGGAGGCGCTGGGCTTGGATGAAGTTCCTGTATCAGTTCTGAAGAAAGGTGTAGAGGTTCTGGCAGCACCCATTGCACATCTTGTAAACCGGTCACTTGCCTCTGGGATAGTTCCAAGTGGCTTTAAAACAGCTCGGATTATTCCTATATATAAGGGAAAGGGGAAAAGTCCAGCTGACCCAGCCTCTTATCGTCCAGTCTCAATATTACCTGCCCTGTCCAAGGTGCTTGAGACGGTGGTGAAACGTGACTTGGAGTCCCATCTAGCCAAGGTGAGTGCATTACCCAATTCTCAGTTTGGCTTTCGTCCTGGCAGATCGTCTGCAGCAGCACTAGCCACTGCCCATACAAAGTGGATTCGAGGGAAACAGGAAGGTAATGTGGTTGGGATTCTTGCTTTCGATCTTTCTTCTGCGTTTGACACCGTTGACAAGAGTCAGCTCATCCCCAAACTAAGAGCTATAGGTGTTAAAGGATCGGCATTGGAATGGTTCACATCTTACCTATCAGACGGCCAGCAATGTGTCGATTGGAATGGTACCCTGTCCGACCTTTTGAGGGTGGAGTTTGGGGTGAGACAGGGGTCTATTTTGGGGCCCATACTCTATCTAGTTCTAGTGGCTGACATGCCCGATTGCTT
Organism: Caligus rogercresseyi; assembly: GCA_013387185.1. NCBI lineage: Eukaryota > Metazoa > Arthropoda > Copepoda > Siphonostomatoida > Caligidae > Caligus > Caligus rogercresseyi. The sequence goes on from CP045890.1 coordinate 30,895,530, forward strand.
GGGTATCGGTGAGGAGGACAACTCGGGCTACGCTGATGACACTGCCATTTGGGCTGTTGGTAGAGACCTAAACCATGTTAAGGCTCAGTTGGATCTGCGAGCAAAACTTTTTGCTCAATTTGCTGCGGGGAATGGTCTTGTACTGAACGCTTCCAAAACTCAACTCATGGTCGGGGGTAACCTTCGCAATAAAGACTTAGCTTCGTTCTCTGTGTTGGTTGATGGAAATTTGATTCGTCCCTCGAAAGAATTGGAGCTGCTTGGAGTTACATTCGACTCAAATTTCACAACTCTTCCTCATGAGAACGGAGTTGCTAAAGCTGCCAGACAAAGAGCGACACTTATTGCAAGGCTGGCTCTCCACCTTCCTAGAGGAGAGTACTTAAGGCAACTGGCAAGAGGTCTTTTAGTTGGAAAAATTTGCTACGCAGCAGCTGCTGTCATTCCCCCACGTCTTGGATGTGAGACTTGGGAAAGTCCGTCCTCTGCTGCGTACAAATCAGTACAAGTATCTATTAATGACGCGGCCAGATCCATTACAGGAATAAAGAGGACTGACCACATCCGCATTCCTGACCTACTTCGCAAAGCAGGTCTTCCGTCAGTGAATGAGATCGCCGTGAAAGCTGTAGCCCTAGAAACATGGAAAGCTTACTCCAGCTCGGATGGAGGGTGCGGTGAGAGAAGTCTCATCGGCAAAACCATTTTTTCCTCACGCACCAACCTACCATCAGAAAACAACAGGTCGAGCCGATCAAAGTCGCTGGGCATCATCCCCTGTCCACTTAAAGTAAAGGAAAAAACGTTTTCCGCCTTCGCCGCCGATCTGTGGAATTCGTTTCCCGAGCTGAGGTCCGCCCCCACACGTGGTGCAGCAACGGTAGTTGCCAAAAACATTTCTAAAATAGCGCCAATATAAAGTCCTCTTTTGTTTTTGTCAAATGACTTTGCTTTATTATTATTTTTTTTTGGATTTTATTGTATATATATGTGTATATATATATATATATTTATTTATTGTTTTTATATAAGTTTTTATATTATTTTTTTATAAACATTATCCTTTACGCCATAACTAGTTGAAAGAACTAGGTGTTATTTTTAAGGATGAATAAAGACGATTACACACACTTATATGTTTCATGAATGGTTGTTGGTAGGAAAATAATCATAACTTTCAATTGATATTTTTTAAAAGAAAATATAGTTTAATAACTGTTGTGTCCATTTTTTAAAAGGGTGGTACGTAAGAAGGAATGTTACTGCATTGCAAGTATAATATTGACAAATATTACATTTACACACTTGTCTGGGTCAATACAAATGTAAATTAAGATTATTTGTAGGTATTTCAGGAGAGCTATTTGCATTTCATTACAAATAACTTTTGTCCAATATTTGTGTTTCATTCAGTCTTTAGTTTGACGGCGAAACTTAAAAATACTTAAAACATGACTGTAATAGCAAAATTATTGAATTCACATGTTTATTTGGACTTTCGGATATTCATTTGTATGGAGGGTAGTTTTTTAATGAATGATGCGTATTCAATAACCCGAAAGGGGCTGGTCATTTTTGGTCTACCCGATTTATAAGATCTTAGATTCGATAAACTAATTTTGATGCTATAATGCTTAGTTATATCCTGTCGGATGTAATTATATATAGGCACACAAAATGATATGTATTCAAACTAATCAAATAGACAAATATTGACCAATGTTACATCGTTTTACAGTATTTTTCTGTGGAATATGTATCTCTGAATCAGTTATTACAGTTAATTCGTTAAAAAAAAATCTTATTTGACAACCAGGAAATTAAAATCATTCTTCGAGTTAAATACATACATTTTTTTAAAGTCAGAAAGTGCAGTCCTCTTGATGTATTCCCCAAATTTTCATTAAAAAGCTGTTTGAACCATATATGATATCTATAAATACTTTAGTTACTCAGTCACTGTATTGGATCCTGGTAGACCTGCTACTTTTCGGCCTTCTCAACTGATGATTAAAAAGTGCTCAAAGCTACAATATAGACAACAGACAGCATAAATATTAAAAGTTTATCTATGAGAGATATCGTTTACCAATTAAAGGTAAATTGTTTTATTAGTGTTTACTAAAAGGCTTTAAATGTAGTTAAATATCGTCTTCTTTTAGACTCTCTCTCTCTCTCTCTCTCTCTATATATATATATATATATATATATATATATATATATATATAAATATATATATATCAGGAAACGACCGGGACACTTTTTTCGCTGGAAGCTGGGCCGGGCCTTTAATATATTCGTTCCTTTTCAGTCTGAAACTGAAAACGTTTTTTTAGAAGATAATATTTACTATTAATTTTTTTAATTTAAAAAAATTATAAATGAAAGTGAGCACGTTTTTTTTAGAAAATATTTTTTGAATATTATGCACAAATATTAAAAATTATTTTCTAAAAAGAAACGTCGTCACTTTCAGAATGACGAACGAACGAAAATATTAGTCTCGGCCCAGCGATTTTTAGACACCGGGCCGGGACGTTCAAAAAATTAGCCGGGAACCGGACCGGGTACTGGTCGTTTCCTGATATATATTTATATATATATAAATATTCATATAAATAAATATACATATGTATTTATATAATCAAAATAAAGTGCCCAAAAAGTGACTGTGAGAGAAAGGGGACCGATAAACACTAAGGTTTTAGTACTTAATTTTTCTTGTACGGTGACAATTTGAGTGGCAGCTAACTAAGATCTGACTGCATTATCTGATGATATGTTCATACACACGGAATCACGAAATTTAAACATAAAGAAGACCGAAATAGAGCATAAAACTTACATTTTTATCGATCTGTGAGGTTAGTGGTGCCGGACGATATGTAATGCTAATGCATTGATGTGCTTGCATTCAGGGGTCATCTAAAGCGTGATTTGAGTTATGATTTTCATAGAAAATAGGTAAATTTTCATAATTTGAATTCGGAGTTATCTTATTTAGTATCAATTTTCTCAAATAGCAAAATACGAATTCGAATGTCATAGACCCAAAGACCTTACAAGGGTTTATTCTTATATCATGCAGACCTGTTTGCTCCTAAAGGGGAAAACACAAGGGTCACATTTAACTGATACAGTGCTTGGTAATGGTTTTATCGTATGCTTGATTTTTTTCCAAATTCCTAAAAAATAGCCAAAGTATGGTTATTTTCACTAATCCCAATTGAAATCAATCATCATCTGTAGAAGGCCTCCTCAATGAAAATATTTTTTTATTCATTGTTTAAAAAAATATATATTTATTCGAATCCTCATTCAAGAAAAGATAAGTTTACGGTTTGATCTTAGATAACCACTCACAAGATGTAGATGCTTGAAGGTATTAGTGAATGGTCAAGTACTTTAGTTCTAAAGCTAGACACAATTATACAACTTTCAACTTTTCTTAGGAGTCTAAAGTACTTTCAAGATTACGTAGTTCTAAGAACTTGAATCGGTTGGCTAAATACATGTGTCAAGCTAAATATAAATATATTTCCAAAGATGCTTTTGGAAGAGATTTATAAAAATATATGATTTCTTAGGGCTTAGATATTATTCAGTTGGTAATAAAATATTGTAGAGGGGTTAGTATTCTATGAGCTCAAGGCTGCTTCAAATTAAGTTTGCCTTAAATCTGAAAACTAATAAACAATTTGTAATTATCTAAGGATGACCTACAAGTTTTAATTGCAAAACATCCTGAAGAATAGTAATATTTGTTTTCATGAGGGCTTGATAATATATCTTTGGCGTAACGTTTGATATTAGATTGTAGATTTAGGACATGTAGTTTTATTACATATATTGAATAATATCAAAAGCAAATGAATTCACTGATAACCAAATCAACTTTTGATGCAATCATGTTCCTTTTAGTGAGCAAAAGAAATATATTGACATTTATAGAGCCTTAAATCTTCTTTTTTATTTATCATAGAAAACAGTAAAATTCAAAATCAATCATGATTGAAATACAATACCCCGTAGTGTCACAGAATACTCCAAAAGAACTGAACCCTGTTTAAACGCCGACGAGATTCAGAAGATGCTACTCATCATTGTCACCCCTAGAGATCCTTGTTGTCACCACACCAGTGATGTCCTCTACACCTTGGACTCCAGACAAGAAGTGGAACGAGCGATCTCAGGAGACCTAATTCTATGGGCTGCACTTCTGTGGCCAATATGGCAACCACCTTTCTAGAATCAAGTTGAGCGGCAACAAGGTTTGCAAGGATCTCAAGACATCTCTACTTTTTAATAAATCAAATATTGTTTTTCTAGTTTATTTATCATTTTATTTATCTGATACATTTATAGTACCCTTAGTACTCTAAGCTAGTGTCATATTGACACCAAATATATCTCATCACACAAAACCCATAATCATGTTAAGCCCATTATTATTATTTATATAAAGTCTACATTCTAATTAGTATTTTACAACGAGAACAACTATTGATTTAACTTCATTTTAATTTCAGTATTATTTAATTATTTTAACCTCTATTACAAGGAAAACGTATTTGTTCTAATAAAGGAACAATAGACATTGATAACCATTTACTTTTTGCCATTTCTTGAACATTTGCCTACATAAGAATAGTTCTACTATTGCTTTTGGGAGAACGCAGGAAAAACCACATGTAAGTGTTTGAATAAGCATTTATTGTACTACTGTTTTTACCCAAAAAGTGGATAAAAAGTATGCATTGAGTAAACCTTCACGATAAAGTGCACGAATAGAAATCGTTCGATTATAATAAATTATATAATTAGCAAAGGTGAAGATGGAGCCATACCTTCATATACTCACGTTGAAAAGATAGCGATGAGATAGGAATGCGCTAAAAGAGCATATTAATAAGCATACAACGATGAGGGGTACGATTAAAGCGTGCGTCAGAAATACGCACGACAATATTAATGGCACTGCCCTACAGGTGGCCACTACCGGGCCGTGCAGAATTATTTACCGATTTTTGTTCAGAACATATCGCGGACAATAACGACATTTCGAATGACTTGAGAAACAATTTATTAATACATTTTTAAAATAATGAAATAGTTTGTTATCAAATTAATCAATGTAGCCACCATTTGACTCAATGACACTGGTCAGTCGACGTCTGAAGCTGCCACAGACTTGCTGGATGTAATCGGCGTTCATGGAGGCCCAGGCCTTGTTGACAACAGCCTTTAAGGCATTTATGTTTTTATGTCGTTTTTTGCAGGCCTTGGTCTCCACGTGCGCCTAGATGGAGAAGTCTAGTGGGTTCAAATCTGGGCTCTGAGGGGGCCAGTAGTCCTTGGGCCAAAAGTTCATGTTGTCCTTGAGCCACTCGTGAGTTTTCTGCGTGGAAGCGTGGGCGGGTGCTCCATCTGTTGAAAACCCCAAAGAGAGTTGCCGACTATGGATTTGATCCACGGAAGGACCTTGGACGCCAGAATCTTCACATAATCCTCCGCTGTTATCTGTACCCAGTGGGGAACCATGCCAGCTTCATGGCCTTCCCGTTAGAGGCCACGAGACCCAACATCATCACCGAAGCAGTTGCCACATAGCTGTGCTTATCTTGCACATCTCCAAAGCTCACAACATGGTCATTTTGCCTGTTGAAAACAGGATCGACCTTAAAAGTTTTCTCATCTGAAAAAATGATGATGCGTCCAGATGAGCTTTTGATATCATTCAAGATTTTCTTGGCACGTTCAAGTCTGACTTCTCGCTGACGTTCAGTTAGCAGAGGGCGTTCAGTACGCCTCAGGGACTTTCCTCCAGCCCTTTTCAATGCCCTTCAACAGTTGATCTCGACGTTCCCATCTTTCTGGCCATGACCTTAATGCACCTGTTGGGAATCCTCTTGAACGCTGCCTTTACTTGCCTTGTTGAGACAGTGGCTTCCTGCCAGCACCAGGGGAATGCTTGAGATCACCCCCAGCCTCCAAGCGCTTGGAAACGTTGTAAATTGTCTTCAACGAGGCCCCAACCTGTTCCTTAATGTTGTTATGTGACACTCCCGCTCGGAGGAGGGCTGCAATTTCGATCCTTCTTTATTCCTGATTGGACATGGTCTAACAATAACGTTTGATTATACAAATAACATTAATTTGCTATTAAATCCAAACACCTATTAGTTTATGATATGAAATTTGTTTGTTATGGGTTTTTGTCAGCTTATGTTATGACTCATCAGTCTTTCGTCCAGACTCTACTACTCTAAGGCACTGGGTCTAACGTGTGGAGTTTTTACGCTCCCACAGTAAGGATTTTTGTTAATTTCAACAATAAAAATACGAAACATGAGATTGGTAGCCACAAAACCTCTTAAAAAGTATATTTACATCATCGGTAAATAATTTTGCACGGCCCGGTATATAGAAAATTTATTTTACCTATTTTATTTGTTTGGGGGAAATTAGGGTGAACATAACACTGAGTGGACTCTATTTGGTCTCATGTGACTGCTTTGGAAGGAAGTAAATCGTTTCTCCTAACTTATTTTATAAAGGGGAAAATAGATAAATTAAGAAATAAAAAATTAAAAAATTCAATAAAAGTTATATATATGGTGTTATCAATACAGAGGGTAAAAGCCATTGAAAGTAACTTAGACTGAAGGAATATTTGAATTTGAATAATCACATAATTTTAATTAATAAGAAGTTAATTGTCTGTGAGCAATACTTTTATTCATTCTAATCTATCATATTTGTTTTTTCCGTTCGGGGAAATTGTATCCTTCGTTTTTTTCAGTGCTTGGAACTCCTAATCGTACATAACTGGGCGTGAAAAAGCCTTTGTAAACATGTCATGATATTGTAAAAAAACTTGATACCTAACTATTTACCTTTATTATCTTATCAATATTCAGCTAAATATATATATAAAGAATATCCAATGATTTCAGATTTTTTCTCTAAACAATTTCACAATGTGTCCAAAAAACAACAACATTATTTTATTTGGGATACTTTCAAATATTTTTTGTTAATTTTGTATTGAATTTAAAACCTCTCAAAAATAATTATATGATA
>CP045890.1:30902712-30990153 GCA_013387185.1 Caligus rogercresseyi
TGGTATTTATTTTTAAGGGAATCATTAATAAACTAGAGGCATGTAAACACTCAGAGAGTGCAACCTCCGAGATCACCACAAATGAATAGTGATTCATTTGAATCACTTAACGGAATTATAATCCATCATATATGTCTAATAAGTAGGTGTGTTTGGTGAATAGTGAGTGAGGAGAGAGCCATCCTAAAAAACATCCATTGACGTCATACTTGTTATTGGTCAATTCAGAAATACGTCAGGGGGTGTTTAAACTCCTTTCTTTTCCATCATGCTCTTAATATTAGCGTTATTATATGTATGTTATATTATTATGGGAAGACTGGTAGAGGAAGAAGTTTAAGCTACGTCACTGGTTTGACATAGTCCTGAGCTGATAAATGAACAATATACGTCAATGAACATTTTTTTAGCGTTGTCTCTTTCCTACTCCCTGAATAGAGACCCCATTCAATTATTAGTAGTAGTAGTTTTGCTCATTTTGCTATTAAAAAAGCCACTTAGAGATGCCAAAATTAATCACTTGTTCCTTTTGGCATTTCCAACAACTCCACAAAGTTTCAATCCGTTCAGTACTTTTTGAGTTATCCTGCTGACAAACCAACAAACAAACAAACCAACAAACCAACGCCTGTGAAAAAATACCTCCTTCGGCGGAGGTAAATATGTATTTTTCAATATTCGAACCTAAGAAATATGAAAATATCAAGTATTACTCAGGTTAAACAATATAAAAGAAAGAAAATAGGAAATTGTTATGAGCCTTTAAAAATTATTACCTCCGCCGACGGAGGTATTGTTTTCACTGGCGTTGTTGGTTTGTTGGTTTGTTAGTTGTTGGTTTGTTTGTCAGCAGGATAACTCAAAAAGTACCGAACGGATTCGGATGAAACTTTGTGGAGTTTGTTAGAAGTGCCAAAAGGACAAGTGATTAAATTTTGGCATCTCTGAGTGCTTCTTAAGATGCAAAATGAGCTAAATACTAATAAATATTTCAAGTTAGCCTACTCTGCCAATAGATGTCGCTGTGCTGTGAAATCGGGTGCCGGGAGCGTCTTCCTCTCAGAATTCCGTCGAGGGGAACCCTCGCCCGTCCCTCTACGCCGGCCCAGTCGTGAAAAATCCGCTCGGAAGGCTCATAAGGACCCCGTGACGGCCTTTCCCGATTGAATACAGTCACTACTTCACTAATGTTTCCAACAACAAAAAAAGTTGTAGAAAATAAATGTTTGTCAATCCATTTTTCCGAACTATTGTTTAGAGTCACTTTTATTTTATTGGTGTACTGCAAATGGTAAATATAAAACAGTCATACGAAACATTTACAATATTTTGTAACTTTCTGCTCACAAAACTATGAGTTAAAAAAAAGTTAGTGACATTTCATTGGTTGTCAACCATGCCCCAGTAATTTGTTTCTTCATAATTCTTACGTACGACAATCTAGCATAAATTAAAAACAATAAAACGTCTCAAGTGAAATTGAAAAATGTCATCACTGCGACCAATTTCATAGGGATACGTTTCTCTTTTTTTGAATACCTTACCTAAGATATTTAATGGTTTGTCGTTGTTCTTGTATCATTTGAAAGGGGAAAAAATCTATATAATGACCTTAAACATGTATTCATAAGCAAAGTGTAACAATTGCGAGTGACACTTTTATTAAACTAGTATGTTATTCTTGTAAATAGGCAGTGTTCAACCACTATAAACGTGATAAAATTATCATCTTGTACATAAGTACGATAATATACACATCGAACCATATATAAGTAAAGGAGATAATATAATATCTTCTTATATTTTAGCAATCTCTTCTTATCTGAATCCGTATTATTATTGCCAAAGTTTTTGCGTTATCTTAAACAAATCTTGTGGAACGTACATTTATCTCTTCATACACAGGGTGTGTTTCATTTAATTAACACTAGTTCAATAGATGATAAAATCATACCCTCTCTTCATAACAAGTTATGTCTTACAAACATCAATCTAAAGAAATTCGCAAATTAAATATACACATGCCTGCCCGTTGTATTCTTTTTACTTTATTCTTTTTCTCGTGCGTAATAAACACTCTATTAAGAAATCCCTTTTGCCAAAGATAAGCGACGAGAGAGAAAACATTTATTCACACATACTTTTAGTTGAATTTTTACTCTCCTCAAGATGGATGGCGAGCGAGTAAAGACCATTTTTCTAAGGGGAGGCCTGAGCCTCATCTACATCCTTCACCACATCATAGACATTGTTCTGTATCCATTCTATGGCCTCTATTATCAGCCATGGAAGACCCGCAAATACCGAGAAACGTTCATGCTCATGAAAATCGCTCAAAGGACTGTATCATATACGAAACTAATGACCCGGAGAGAAATGAGGGTGAGTGTAGGATGCACAAATAAATAGATATGTCATTATGGGCATTTTCACAAAAATCAGCAAAAAAGCATTAACTTGTCAGTACGTAACAATCCCCCCCCCCCCCCCCTATGCATTATATTCAGAGTGATGATCATTTGTCGTCTCATAAAATAAACATTAATTATTTAAATTAATATTGGCGGAGTCCAATCAAAGGACATGGATTGAGGCTCTTGAGAAGAGATAATTTGTTCTTTTAAGGATGAATCTCTGAATATATGCTCGCACCTCAACAGCGAGCGAGCGAATTGATGCTTAATTTTATATTGTCAACTGTATTTTTTACTCTTATCTTCTTTCAACCATTTATATTTGAGAAAAGGTCCCCGCTTGTTGTCCTTACCCATAATGAAGCCACATAGTTTATATAATTGTTTAAAAATATTTACATAAATATATGCAAAGCCAGTTCATATGGGATAGTGAGCTGAGCTGGGAATACCGATTAATGTACTTCCTGTCGTTTTTTTTTTCGTATTGGTCATATTTTAAAGTCTACCAAAATATGATACTGATCATGTTACATATGTTTTGGCAATCGATAGCGGTAAATTGAAAAGTGAGCATGAAATCTTTTATCGTAATTTAACTTTATTGAAAATGAATTGTAACTGTATATCTCTTTTTTTAAGAATTTTAATTTCTTTAAAATAAATTGCATCACGCAGTAGACGTTTTCAAAAAATATATGAAATACTGATACCGCCTTCAATCGACAGATAAAAAAAATTACCGACACCGATTGAAAACAACTTAATAGCAACTGACAACATCGGCGGTATATTTTTAATCGACTCCCAGTTCGATATATATATATATTTTTTTTGTTTTTCATTATTATAAATGTAAATTCTTCTGATACATTGTTTTGTATTTGCCATATTTTTGATCTTATAACTCATATAATGCACAAATCTTATCATAAATATTTAATATTTTCTTATTTAAACAGCTTACCAGAGTCTATGTAAATCTAACGTGGACACACTTCTTAGCGTCTTTGATCATACGACAGACAAGTACGGGAATAGAGAATGCCTTGGTACACGAGAAGTATTCTCAGAAGAAGATGAAATGCAGTCCAATGGAAAGGTCTTCAAAAAATATATTATGGGCGACTACAAATTCACTACCTATGATGGATTTCGGGAAAAGGCATATTCTCTTGCTCGAGGCTTCCGATCCTTGGGACTGAAACCCAGGTGTAGGATTGCAATGCTTGCAGAAACTCGAGAAGAATGGATGGTGTCCATCTATGCAGCGTTCAAAAACAATTATACCGTCGTTACACTGTACACAAATTTAGGTATGTATACTAACCACCAATCTATAAAATAACTGGTTAACAAATGTATCTCATCAAAAGGAGGTAAAGGAAAAATATAAGCAGTTTGTTCACGGAATCTATAAGTACTGCCCTTTAAATAAATAAAAACCATTTCGAATTATTTTTTAGTGTAACACAATAGTATTACTAAATATTAAATTAAGTTGATTATCCAGTTATTTTATAGTTTAGTAATAGCTAAAGATCTCAAAGAGAAAGAGTGGACACTTGATGAACAATGTTATTCTTTTAAACAAAAGGAGACCTGAAAAATGGTTCCTAACCTCGCATGATATATTCTTAAAAAATCAAACCTAGAGAGGATAATTTTATCATTATTTAATATTTGTCATTCATTTTTCTTGCTTCGTTGGTGATATTTTAACAATTAACTCGGCATTTCTACCTTAAAAACTGTTTGTTTGTTTGTTTGAGGGTAGGATCCAAGAGTACGAATTGAAGTCGAGTCTTGAGTCAGGGTGGAATCGAATAAAGCTTAAAAACTGTATTTTCTTTTTGTTTTCAATTGTTGACTATGGGATTAATGTGTCCTACATTCCTACAAACTTTAAGGATATGTCTCAAACAAGAACTTCTATCTTATCACCAAGATATGTTGTAACAGAGTATATTATTATATCTTATAAAGAGTTTCTTAATTCTTGACTTAATGAATTTCTCTCTTGGGACCCATTTACATCAATCAAATTCTAATCTAATCAAGTGGTAAAGGAAAGAATTCGTCTTTTTATGATCCAATTGTCCATCATTTCCCTTTCAAATATTTAGGTAACGTTAATTGAAAAGTCATTCTTATAATTATATATTATTATCATTAGGCGAGGAGGGAATCGTTCATGGATTAAATGAAACAGAAGTATCCGTCGTGGTTTGTAGTCATGAGCTTCTACTAAAGTGAAGCGGGTCTTAAAAGACTGTTCCTTCATCAAGTTTGTTGTCGTCATGGAAGCTTGCACCGGGAAAAAGTCTGACCTATCTTTGGATCATAAAACAGACGTTGGTTTCATCATGTTTAAGGATCTTTGTCAAAGAAAGTCGGATGAGGAGCGATATCCATCGCCTACCCCTTCAGATATTGCCATTATCATGTACACCTCTGGATCCACAGGGACGCCAAAAGGTGTTCTTATTAGCCACAAAAATGCACTTGCGGGTCTCAAGGCGCTCAGCAATTATACTATTTTCCATACTTGGGATAGGTATTTGGCCTATTTACCCCTGGCTCACATCATGGAAATTGTGGCTGAGACACTTTGCTTATACTGTGGAATGAAGATAGGCTACTCTTCTCCACTCACACTAACAAATAAAAGTAGTAAGATAAAAAAGGATGCAAAGGTGACGCAAATGTTTTCCGGCCTACGTTAATGTGCTCTGTCCCACTCATGCTGGAGAGAATACATAAGACCATTCTTGACACCGTACGCCGACAAGGATGGGCTGCTGAAGAGCTATTCAATTACTTTTTGGCCTACAAAATGAAATGGCTATATAGAGGGTTTGATACACCTCTTCTTAATAAAACGCTTTTTAGAAAGCTTCGGTATTTCATTGGCGGGCGTGTACGAATTTTACTAAATGGGGGTGCTCCCATTTCTCATGATACTCAATCTATTACCATGGCCACTCTAAGTGTTCCTGTCATTCAAGCCTATGGCCTAACCGAGCTATCGGGTGCATCAAATGTTTCAAACATATATGATCGCACAACATGCAGAGTGGGGCCACCCTTGACAGACTACAAGATCAAGTTAGTTAATTGGGAAGAAGGCAATTACTCTATAGATGACAAGCCATTTCCACGAGGAGAAATACATATTGGTGGAGAGAGCATTTGCCAAGGGTACTTTAAAAATCCGAAAAAAACGGCTGAGGACTTTTATGAAGAGGACGGCGTCCGATGGTTCAAACCGGAGATATTGGGCATATGGAGCCTGATGGCGTTCTTAAGATCATCGACCGGAAAAAAGACCTTGTGAAGCTTTCTGGAGGAGAATACATATCTTATGGAAAAGTGGAGTCCATCATTAAGACATGTCCTCTTATTGAAAACATATGCACTTACGCTGATCCATTAAAGGGTTATCTCTTCGCCGTCCTCATACCGGATAGGGCACAATTGACTGAGAGAAACATAGGTTTAGATAATCTTCTGAATGAAGACTCAATTCAAAGGCCTTAACAAAGGAAATCGCAGATTATGGCCTTAAAAATGGTTTGGTCCGATTTGAGCTGCCAGGAAAAATACTTTTGTAGGTGATGAGTGGACCACTGAAAATGGTTTAATTACGGCGGCTTTTAAAACTCGACGAAGGCAAATTGTCGATCATTACAAGAATAAAATCGATGAACTATATACCTGATGTCACTCAAATATTTCATTAGTCAATTGATTATTTGTTTTGTTTATTGTTATGATATAAAATAAAATAAATTGGTTGTTTTAAACAAGAAATATTTTTAATGGATTGTTTTAAAAAACATTTTTTTCTAAATGGTTTGTAAAAACAAGTATTTCCTCAATGAATATTTCATCAATGTATGGCGTTATTTGATCTAGTATAATATAACGTTGATATTGAATTGTTAGTTGATTCGTAACAGTTGTATGTGAAAGAAGAATTAATGTTATCATCAAATATAAAAGTATAAATATTATATCATTGAAGTAATGATTTATCAGAGCGATAGCTATTCTCGTTAGGTCAAGACATTAGATAGTGCGACAATTTTTAATTGCATACAATGTATTTACATAACTCTATAATGATTGAGTAATCTTTAACCCTTGTATAAAAATCATGCGCACGCCTTTTGAATATTGGACTCCAAGCAAAGACATATTTTTATTATTGAAATAAAATGTAGTTTTCGGGTAAACTTAACAATCTGATAACAATCCTTCAACATAACTCATTTCAATCATTAGAGGTACAAACACATGTACTTGTTTCGATTATATTTTAATGAATACATGTCCCTAGGAATAATTAGAGTTTGTTATGTTCAATAAATTAACAATAAAGTTTTAACGAAATTTAAAATTAATTATATCTTAAATTATTAATAGACAATTAAAATATTTATATCAAGATAAGCTAAATATGTTTTTTATTGTTTTGATATTATACATTATCATATACTGTTAAAGGTGTTAATTTTCTCGATTTTCTGACGCAGTCCGTCTATTACTATTAAATTACTATTCTTTTTAAAGATTGGAACAATACTTTACAAGAGAATTTTGGAGTGCTAAGAATTTTTTCGAGTGGTCGGTTGTTCCCGGCCAAATATACTAATAAAAATCGATTTGTTTATTGGGTCCTCTGTATCTGTTTCGCACTTATTTGGATAAATTGACCAATTTTTCTATGGATAAGCTTGAGTAAACATTATATCAAATGAACAATCCCGTAAAATGCCAGGAAAATCCGTTAGTATCATATATAACAATAAAAACAATAATTTACAAGAACATTTAGTTAAGTCACAACAGGATGTTTAATTCAAAAAATTAGTTTTTTACTTGATGTTTTTATTATATTTGGCTCCTATTTTCCTTGTAGGTCAATATCATCAAAGAGACAGTCCTTAAGCTAGAAATTTAGTTAAGTCACATAACGTTACGTTTCTTTTAAATAGGTCTTACATTAATAATAGTATGCCCGTATCATGAAATAGAAAGTCATAACGCAAAACATTTAGTTAAGTCGGTTTCTTAAGCGTATATTGTATACTTCTTTAAAATAGGTCTTACAGTTTTTGGAATGTCAACAATAGACCGTCATTATGCTAAATAAGTTATACAATCACAAAAAAGAACATTTAACTCAATCACATGACGTTACGTACAAAAAGAAGATTTCGCAAACTGATACTTTAATATGATATTAGGAAAAACGATCAAGGAAAAATGTCCAAGAAAACTTCCGGAAAGGACATTTTTGGCATGCAAAACGGTCAAAATACACGACAGGCAAATATTTAAGTGGAATATACCTATATATTACTTAAAACATATTTTTCATCTTAATTAAGATATGTAAAAAATAATTGTTTGTGTCTAAAATTAGACAACATTTAGGTGTGTCCCACTCAATATTTGCCTATTCATGTATTTTTAGCGTTTTTCGTATATCATTATTTTCTTCTTTTATTTAAGCCATGTTTTCCTAGGACATTTTCCCTAGAACATTTCTTCCAGATACCCTTTTATATATACCCTCCAATTTCAGTATATCAATATCATGATTGTGATTGAGTTAAAATAATTTTGTGTTTTATGTACATCTTCTAGTCATACCAAATCTATTTCTTTTTTGGTAAATTAATCCAAATACACTTCTATATAACTAAGCAAATATGCAAGGGCTAAAGAATAGGCCCATATTTCAGTGCCAACACTCACGTTGCGTGGATAAACGTAGGAGACAAACACATTAAGATGCTTTATGTAGGTGGCAACTCTGCCCACATAGATTGTGCAACAACCGCCTTTATTTGCATTTCAAATATTAGCTATACATATATTTAATATGGTTCTCTTCGAATAGTTTTAAACATAAATTATTTATGAATAGCTAAGTTTAAAGATGCCTCAAATCATTCATTATTTATTCTTTTATAAATGCTACAAAACTTTTAAAAAGCCCTACATTACCTTTGATAAGAGACAAAAAATATAATATCGACATAAAAAAGCTCATCTTCATTTTAAAAAATTAAACTCATAAATATGATTTTACGTAGTCAATATATAATTTTTTTTAATCAACAGAACCCAAGAACTATGTTTGATTGTTATGATATTTTTCAAAGTAACGTCATGATAAATAGTAAAAAATATTTTTTTAGTTATAGTTTTAATATTTCCCGGTTTATATTTCAGTTTTTTGTTTTGTTTGTCCACAAGATACACTTCACCACCCCAAAACTTATTCAGGTGTCAGCTTCAATTATGATATATGGAGTTATTAGATATTTAATAATCAAAACAAATTTGAAAAAATATATGAGTTTTTCTGCAACAGGATGATAATTTTTTTTTTTTCGAAATGTGATAAAAACCATTTTATTTAAGCCCAATATTGATATGATATTATAAGCCCCAAAAATATAAACATTTTAATAATTTTTTATTAAGTAAGAGGTTTACCTGAATTCAATAAATGAACATGACATTTTTATGATTTTCGTTTATATTATATTTTTTTCCATTTTACTTTATTTTCATATTTTGTTATTTTCAAATTACATTAAAACTATTCTCAATTAGTTATAAATTTATATGTTATATATATATATATTTTTTATCCCTTCATTGAATAAGTATTAAGTTCATATAAATTTCAGCGATGATGCATCAATTTTTTACAATGAGAGAACGATTTTCAAGAATAAGATTTCGTGGTAAAAATTGAGACCGATGTTTTATAGTTTCTTACTGAATAATTGCTCTGAAATGTACGTAAGATATCTCATTTTGGATTCACGGAACCTCACAAATCGTTAATTTTTGTTTTATTCAAATACATACATTACGAGTGTCGACTCCCAGAAGAGGAAAAAAATCCCACAGGTGCTACTGAGGGGAGGGCTAATTTACATGAGAGGGAGGAAAAGAGGGGGGGGGGGGCAGATTTCACAGTTCATTAGAGTTCCGCCTTTGAAAGGAAGAGTGTCACAATAGAGAATCCATGTTAGTATGAACTGATATTTAGTGTATTAAAATGAAAACTACGAAAAGAAGTCAGGGTGGAGTAAAAGGACATTATCACTTTAATTAGATAAGGAAGTCTCTTAGAAGATGGTTCTTAGCACGTCATGCCTGAACTGGGAATAAAAGGGATTAGTTTGGGTTTTTGTTGTTGACATGCTTCTAATTACCTTCTTATGTATTTAGCTGCCTGGAGTTAAAATTTACTTTAATTTCATGGGAATCCCGTCACGGTTCTTTAACATTGTGCGAAGCTTCGGAGGGAAGACGCTAATAGAAGTGCAAAAAACACTAATTGTTCTTGAAGACATTGTCTAGGATAGTATCATACCATAATATAAAAATGAAATTAACATTGAGTGTTATCGCTATTTCTAACTTCATGTTTGCTAAGATCAAATATAATGCTATAATGTCTTTCAGTGAGACTATGAAATTATTGTACAAAATATATTTTGCATGTATTGGTTGTATGCATGTAATGATAATGTATTTTAATGAGAAAACAATAACCAAATTTATTGTAAGGGTACTTTTTTAAATTCAGACATTACAATCAACTTTTGTTTGGCGCTTTTGATTCGATGACATTATATATGTGTGTATATGAATAAGCGTTATGGCATTAAAATTACTCCATTGAACCTAAGATATACTTCAATATACAGTTGTGTCTCTTTCAACAAAACTTTCTTCAGCTTGATACTGCGGTCATCGTTTTTCTTGGCGGTCTCTGTACTTACTCATTAATCATTTTTCTATAATCTTTTACGAACAAATGGGACTGAGATATCAGGTCTGGTTCTACAAGGACTCAAAACATGCACTGCATCCTCCGAAAATGGATTACAACCATTTTATTGATCACAACAGGACCTGGGAGATCTACTGATTACGGTCCAAATCGTTAGCAAGACCAATAGGAGGTACATGTAAAAAACTTTATACAAGAAGATAGTTCAATTGCTCATAAAGTAATTCTTATTTTGGGTACGGTTACTTTGATCTCCTACCTGAGCTAGAAACAAAGAGAAACCACACTTCAACACGGCCATCTGCTAACATTCCTCACAAACCTCTTATTATGTACTATTTAGAAGAAGAAGGAAAAAAAGTATTCGTCATCCAGAGTGCTCCTGCCTTGTTCTTGTTATTGTTATGTTTACATTGATTCATCATTGCTTGGGATCAAATTTCTCGAATGGGAGTGGACGGTGGCATGATTCCAGTCATTATATTTGCCCCGTCTCGTCTCATCCTCCTCCTCAATGATCGGAGGAGGAGACGAGACGTTTGGGAGCTCCTTCATCAATGGGTCGCTCCTAGCACTGACTCGGCTCATGAATATGTTCAACGGGACTCGCGGATCCAGATCTTCTATAATAAGTACAATAATAGATAGGTTTGTGAGGAATGTTAGCACGATGGCCGTGTTGAAGTGTGGTTTCTCTTTGTTTCTAGCTCAGGTAGGAGATCAAAATAACCGTACCCCATATTTATTTATAAAAAAACATTTTTACTTTCTTCCAATGATTATCTTAATAATAAAAAATGGCGATCCCATTTAAGAATTTTATTGCTGCATTCATTACTACCGTTAAAATGGTAATAACTATTAACTAGACATTTGAACAAGATACGGAGCTCATTATTATTATTATATTTTACTTACTGTCTGTATATATAGAGTAGATAATGTTTTAAGATAACTTATTGCTCTGAAATAACAAAATTTGATATGTCAATAAGGGCGTGTTTTTATGTAATTACTCTACAATACTTATAAAGTTAAATAGAAGACTTACACATTGTAGACACCCATTAAACTGAAGTGAGACCTACGAAACTGGTTCTTTATATGTGTTTTTATTTATATTTCTAAATATAATGATAATTCAAGCAAAAGATATTTTAGTATTAATTATTCTGAATATATGGACCGATTAAATTAAATACGCTGTTTTATAAAGTGTCTTTTTGGTTGCCGTTGGCAAAGCGTTATTCAAGTAACTTTTATTATTTATCTAAATAATTATTTTTAGTCTTCTTCACAAAATTACCTACATCAATGAAGAATTTGAAATTCAATCAAACTGTTTTTGATGAGAAGCATATTTTGGAATTATATCTTTATATTTTCCGATTCTAATTCATTTATTTACTTATTAGAGTACAATCCTAGTTATTAAAAAAAAATATATAATATATATAATAGTTCATGAAACACCTAACGCGTGAAATATATACTATATAAATTTATATGTATATATTAAAAGTCTTTTATTGTGTAAACTATTATATATTGATGAATATCATTAATAAAATTGATAATTTGATAACAAATAAATTATGTAGCTAAAATATAGATGCTTATGTATTAAGCTCAACAGATATTTAAACCAGTACGCCATATTTAAAAAAATCACATATCCTATGCTAACTGCTACTACACGCGACTATTGATCATTCCGCCATTTTTGTATTTATAAATGGTTGTAGGCCGTAAGTAAGTTAACTGTTTAATGTCTTATTTTATAATATAATAGCCTACCTAGATTAATATTAATAAGAATTATAAAACACAGAGCTTTATGGAATATAGAAAACTATTTAAACATATTAATACTATTTCGTAGTAAAGCTCCTATTACAATTATGTATGGTATATCCGATTTTCAACAAAATACTGTTATTTTTAAACAAAATTGACTTTTGCGTTATTCGTCATTCTATAAGTTTGTCTCAAGCTTAATATTAGCTATTTTATAAGAAAGAACGCGCAGCCATTTTTAACAACTTTGACTTTTGCAAAAGTTGTCATTTTGTAGTTCGTCTCAAACTTAAAACTAAATACAGTCGTCCCTCGCAAAGTCGTGACGGCCCGGATCCACTACACGACCACCGCGATATATATGAGGGTCGCGATGTTGATATATATTGAAATTTATAGAGATTTGACATCACCCGGCGTTTGACATCAAACAGGAGCCAAGCGTCGTCGCGTAGTAAAAGAACTGCGAGATGTCGAGGGGCGAAGACGCGAGGGGCCGACGATGTAGTTCTTTGTTGAGGAATGGGCAGTTATATTAAGCAACGTTGAACTATAGCCAGTCGCCATATTGTAAGTTGTCTCAAACTTAAAACTAAATATTTTTAAATAAAAGAGTGAACATTTATTTTTAAAGAACTTTGATTTAGGTCGCCATTTTGTAAGTTTGTCTCACACTTCTTTACCGCATTTGTGAAGAATCCGAATAAATGATGCGCTGCATTTGAGGATGTATATACAGATAAAAGGATGTACGCAAAGATAGTAGACCATCCGCTCCCCCCCCCCCCATCAATGATGTCACAAAGGAACATGACGGCATTAATGGCAAAAGAGAATAAAAGGATTTTTATATAATACGAGATGTTGATGATTTGATACGCACTAAAAAAAAAACTTTGTTCCCGGAGGTTTCTTCTTTGTTTGACACTCCATGTTAGAACTTAAATAATGCATGTAGGCGCGGAGGAGGAGAGAGAGAGATTGAAACGTGAGCTGAGAGGATCAGCCCCCATTCAATGTCCTTCCATTTTTCCCCCCGAGTCTTAAAGGGAGTAAGACAATGTTTCTGGAGGAGAAAATTTGGTATTGTTTCATGGTGAGAAAGGGCAGTTTTATGCATGTGATGAGAATTACATATATATATATACATACATCAATTCCTCCATAACTTAAAGGATTTGCCCACAACTCCAATGATGTAGGACTTCTTTTTTTGTGTCTGACAGCCAATTGCGTGGGAACAAATGCTAACAAAAAAAATTTATGTTCAAGGTGTTGACCAAAGCCTACATTGCTTAAAGGATTTTTTTAATTCATTGTATTATTATTTCTTTCAATATTAATTGTAAAATACATATTTGATGACTTAAGAGATTGGATGGAATTTATTTTCGGCTTGATTATTCTATTCAAATTTATAATCAAATTTGTTTCTTGATCGATTACAAACCTACATACCACATAAAAATAATAGTAGTCCTATAAAGTAAGTGAAAATTCAAATACATATGCCGTATTTCAACACTTCAAATCCCATCTGTTGGTTTTTTTTATCAATGAAATTATTTCTGGTTCTCAAATAACAATTAAAAATCATTCTGTTATAACAATCAGTTTGCTTCCCAAAACGTCAAGTTTATTTAGTGATCGACTATATTGATGAATATGTTGTAAGTAAATTCATATACTTTAACATACCTTGAAGTTTTATTTAACAAAATGAATTTCTCAATAAAATTATGATTATTTATTATATTTTCAAAATTAGACCATTATATCACGATACACCTAATTTTTCATTGATGTCTCCCGAAACGGCTCATTATAGGGGCCCAAATGAGATAAACATTTTAACTCTTCGATCTCTGGACAATCAGAAAATCACCTATTTGGGAAAAAAATAAGGTTTGATATTTAAAAGGTTGATAATATTTACTAGTACAAACTATGCTCACTCATTACTCAATATTCAGAGTAAAATTAATAAAATCTTTATATTGAAAATGTTGACTTGTTTTAATAAATTTAAAACTGAAAATAATTTTAGCGTTATCAATAGATATTTTGAAAACTTAAAAAAATTCAATTATAAATAAATTACACTTCACTACGCTCAGTCCTCTGAGTACTGAGATAACAGCCAAGTGTTTGTCAGATGTGTTAAGTTCTCTATGTCAGACATAGTAATTGTATATTGCCCCGGGTCACAGTCGAAACTTTAGTTGGCTTTGAAAAATTTAGTTGTACTCTATTTTTTAAGACAATCTAACGAAAAAGATTTTTGATTTATTTCAATAGTCTACTAATTCACATTATAACACTACTTGCTTAAAAGAAAGGTCCTAGGTTCGATAGACTAATTTTAATTCTATAATGCTTATTTTATATGCCTGTCGGATGCAATTCTATCGAACCATATAAAAATGACAAAAAAAATAAAAAATACCTAACACTTAAAGGATTGTTTAATTCCTGCTCCAAAAAAATCTGCTTTTGATATGGTGCCTTAAAAAATACAATTTTTTTTCATTGCTTCATATAAGACTTATGGAGTAAGGGATTCTGGAAAGGCTCCATGAATAAAAGTTTTCAAGCCCATTTTGATCAGAGGTAATTTAATTAATTAAACAATATTTTTATAATGACAATAAAAAAATAAATAGTCAAATATTTTGTAGCTTCATTGATACTTCTCTTTTTTTTAACATTTCTCTGTAAAAAAAATCCTATTAGGTTATAATAAACTAATAAATTGTATTATTTTTTCAAATGAATAATTTTATTGCTATAAATATATTGAGGGATGCTATAGATTCACGAACATATATTCAATTTACGTTCTCCGAAATTGAAGTATCAATGATATTCCTTTGCTATGTAGATTCCCATATTAGTTAGGTGTAGGTATATCCTTGAAATCAATAGCCTATTCCAAGAGTGCCTTGTTGCTTCCTATAACCCATGTTCGGGGTCCTTTTGTAAGTGAGGACAATGGTGACCACTGCGTAGCCCTCTTTTGTTATATATTCTAAGAATAAATACCTTCTGTAGAACCTGCTCTCTTGAAGTGGTTCTTTCTTTGCCTCTCTGCGTAAATTATTGTGTTAGAGCATGTGGCAAATGACTTCTGAGGGATTCAATATTTATGACTCTCGTATTTTAAAATATATTATATTCATGACAATTCAAATATTTCTTATATATAGTATATAAATGCATATGGGAATATCATGAAGTATATGAGATTGTACTTACCCTAATACATATATTTTGTTTATTTGTTAAAGATATGATACTAGTGTGATAATAAAGGGCGAGTTTATAATTCAAATTCATTGAGTTATAAGTCGAGTTTAACATGCAACTAAATTAGCAAATATATTGAGTCTATCTTAATAAAAAGTAATTTTCTGGCCAATGGTATCTTTCTATGAATGGATAGATTATGCCGCTGGTCTGGTAAGTATTGGTTAAACCATTTTTTATTATTCAATTTAAGCAACAATCACTCTCAGACAACATGAATCTTAATCTCTTTCTAGGAGAAATTATACATAAGAGAATTATTTATTTCATTAGCAAAACAAAATTCTTGATAGCTTCTTTTTATATAAAATCGCTTTGATGTAACTCTGAAGATTTGGTTTTATTTGTTAGTTTTTTGTATTTTTTTTATTTTTCACTATTTTACACTGTATTTATTAATGATAACAGAATAAAATGATTGAGAGCCAAAAAATGAAATTCGAATACATATCAATCAAATTTTAAATTAAAAAATTATACAAGTTAGTATATAACCTAAAAAAACTTGGTTTGAAGGTTCAATTTAAAAAATATTAATCATACCAAAAGACAAAAAGTCGTAGGATATTTAAATTTTTAGAAGCAAATTTATAGAAAAATAAGAAAGCTATAAATTAATAAATGGTTAGAAATCCTTAAAACGTTATTTCAACTAACTTTTATTGCGATATGTAATGTAGTCGGATCTAAGTAATCACATATGCATTTTTAATCCCTTAGAGATTTAAAGAATACTTGTGATATGTTAAGCCGTCTTATTAAACTGAGGAAATAAATATATTCGACTTTTAAAATATATTAGATATTGAATTTATACATTTTTGCTTACATGTACGAAAATAAATGTTTTTACTTTTATGTAAACATTAACTAATATATTAGGGGGTATTACAGAAACCTAATATAAGAATATCAAAATGTATCCCCCCCGAAAGTTGCGTCATAAGAAACTAATGATCGTAGAAAAATGTATTTTGGTTTGACCCCCCCTTACCCACCCCCAAATTGCGTTCAAAGGTTCGTTATGAAGGCAAAACTTTTTTGTTATTAATTATTTTGGAAAATAACGAGGCATCTGCAAAAGTTTATGGATATAATCAACGTCATAGATTTATATTCTCATAAAAGAACCTAGTAGGAGCCGTTATTTTAAAAATGGTTGGTGCATCACTGCTTATGTTAATTTAATTTATTCACATATTATTGACGAAAATTTGCAAAAATATCAATCATAAATTGATCATAGCTAAATTTTGTAAAACTAATTTTTTGCTCCAAAATAATTAATAACAAGAAGTTTGCTTCATAACGAAACCTTTGAACGATTTGGGGGGGGGGGGGTAAGGGGGGACCGAATCCATTTTTCTACGATCATTTAGTTTCTTATGACGCAACTCGCGGGGGGATAATTTCGATCTTAAATAGGTTCTATAATACCCCTATAATATATGTTGGTTCAGCATCGATGCTTAAATTTTTAATTAAAAGGCTTATTTATATATTATCATCGATTTTTTGTATGCATTTTTATTTATAATTTCATTGTATATTTTCTGAACTGTGAATATAGAAGTTAAAAACAAATAAATAACACCACATTTTATAAATTATTAACCGTTAAAGAAATCCTTATGTTATCATGGCGGGTAAATTTTTTTATCCCATCAACTTTAAACAACCTTTTAAAATATATGTCTCAATTAAAGTAGCTTAAACCAGTTTTTTTGTAGGATACCTAAAAGATTACAAAATAATTGATGCCATATCGTTATTGCCATTATTTAAATCGTTAATACTTTCTATTCCCTCCACTCTAGTAACTAAAAAACGTCCTCCACATTTAGAAGACTAAATACAATAAAGCAAAGTTCTGTTCAAGCCTTAGGGAGCAGAAGTAGATTAAGTGAATAGTCTACTTAAAATTGTAGTGAAACCACCACACCCATATCTTGGTAGGATACTTATGAGGATACTACTTATTATTATTATTACGTATTACGTTGCTCCCTATGCATCTATATATATGAGTAGGCAAGGACCTTCCTACCTTGGTATTGGGCATTAAACATGAGCCGAGGCCCATTAAGTTCATTTTTAAGCCCATATTTAATATTTATTATATAAGCTCATAGGAATATTAATGCTCCTAAGTCCCAGATTCCATTTATTCCATTCATTTATTGCTCGTACCCTTTATAATTCACTCACTTTAATATCAAGCGCGTGATGATGGTTGGGGAGGGGAGTGTCTAGAGAAGAAGCCCCTTTTTGTTGCCCCCCCCCCCCACACACACAACATCTACATATTATTATTCCTTAGGGCAAAAGATGGGGGATTGATAGAAATTATCATAAATAGTATTGTGATATTTATTACCTCCGCCGAAGGAGGTATTGTTTTCACTGGCGTTGGTTGGTTGTTTTTTGTTTGTTTGTCAGCAGGATAACTCAAAAAGTGCGGAACGGATTCGGATGAAACTTTGTGGAGTTGTTGGAAATGCCAAAAGGAACAAGTGATTAAATTTTGGCATCTCTGAGAGCTTCTTTAAGATGCAAAATGAGCTAAATACTAATAAATATTTCAAGTTAGCCTACTCTGCCAATAGATGTCGCTGTGCTGTGCTCTCCTCAAAGAGGAGAGCACAGCACAGCGACATCTATTGGCAAATGACAAAAAGACCAAGTGATTCATTGGTGGGGATCGGCGGAGGTTTGTACTCTCTGAGTCCTCTAGTTTGATAATATAATAAAAACAGCGGCTTGACAAAAAAGAACTTTAATTAGTGTCCGATCAATATGACCGTCTTCGGGAACGATACTAATTATTGCGAAAAATAAAGCTTTATATACAATTAAGTCTTCAGATTATCCTATATATATATATATATATACAAACGTATAAATATATACAAATGTATATATATATATGTATATTATATACATATATATGAGATGATATTCTTATCCGGTAAGATTTAGTTTTAGTGCTATCACTAAAATTGGTCATTTAACCTTAGATTTTTCAAAGGCG
The DNA here is from genome assembly GCA_013387185.1 of Caligus rogercresseyi. NCBI lineage: Eukaryota > Metazoa > Arthropoda > Copepoda > Siphonostomatoida > Caligidae > Caligus > Caligus rogercresseyi. Next base: position 30,921,089 of record CP045890.1, read on the forward strand.
CTGATGATTATTGGTTAACCTTCCCCTTCTCGAGAGTCCAAAACTGTGCCTTCAACATTGAGCGTTGAGCACGATTTAAAGCTAACAGGTCCCCTTGATTTTAATTTAAACATCAAATAACTGCATGTATATCCCTACTATTCAGAACAAAGGGAAATCAAAAGATATGTACAAATTGATCATATGAAAATAATTAAACTGCAAATACACAAAGATACAAAATAAATGTATGTTAAAAGTAAAAATACATGGAGGTTTACTTCATAGTAAATGGTCACCTGTTTCTTCGGCAAACGTATCATGAAGTGACAGTCCGTTCAATTCTGAGTAATAGGCAAATATTTGTTTGCCTGCAGTCTTAGATTACATATTTTCAAGAAGTCAACTTCATTTTATAAAAAACAGCTACGTCTTTATTATGGTAGTTTATGTTTACCTTATTCAGAAGATATAAAAAATAACAACATGAGGAATGAATGAACATCATTACTTCAACGCCTAGGGCAAAACCTGTGTGATGGGCCTTGATAGCTATTCTATATTCTAACAAAATATGTATAAAAACGAGACACCATACAATGATTGAATAACTGTTTCAGAAAGTGAAGCGGTGTAGAAGTGTGAGTGCTATTTTGAATATTTTATACATTTATGACTATTCAAAGAAGCATCCTAATTGGTTTTGCCAATTATCAAAGGATGTCATTGTATAAAATAGTCATGAAATAAATATTTAGAAACTTTACATGGAAAAAAATATTAGAATATATATATAATATATATATATATATATGTATGTAATTTCTTATTTTTTTGTTATTACCTCCGCCGAAGGAGGTATTGTTTTCACTGGCGTTGGTTTGTTGGTTTGTTTGTTGTTGGTTTGTTTGTCAGCAAGATAACTCAAAAAGTACTGAACGGATTTGGATGAAACTTTGTGGAGTTGTTGGAAATGACAAAAGTAACAAGTGATTAAATTTTGGCATCTCTGAGTGCAGAATTAAGATGCAAAACGAGCTAAATACTAATAAATATTTCAAGTTAGCCTACTCTGCCCAATAGATGTCGCTGTGCTGTGAAATCGGGTGCCGGGAGCGTCTTCCTCTCGGAATTTCCGTCGAGGGGAACCCTCCCCCGTCCCTCTACGCCGCCCCAGTCGTGAAAATCCGCCTCGTTTATAGTTCATACATTTGATTTAATATGATTCCAAATTCTTTGGAGTGAAATAAAAACATTTCACAGAGAGAGATAAAAACGCCATTGTACCATTTGGTGTCACGATATTAACAATCAACGTTTTATTTATGACTATCATGATTACATCCTTGTTTAAAAATTAAAGTTTTCTTTGGGCAGCCTTCCTCTAAACTATCATTAAGTGTTGTATACAATATATATTAGATTTGGCCTCTCAGAGAACATATAACATACAGTAAGAATGTGTAACCAAGGCTTACGCGTTATCACTTGGAACATCGGTTTCCGAATGTCACGATTATAGGTTATAAAGGTTTCAAAACTTTTTGTTTGCTAGATCTTTGTAGGAAAATTGAAAAAATGGACATAATTACGAGGCATGAAAGTGAGCTGTAACAGTTGCCTTACTTGCATAAGAATCAAGGCCAGTATTGCGTTCCGTTAAAAAGGAAAACATCACTCAGACGGAACTTTTAAAAACATGTTTTGAACACAACATCATATTATATTTTAAACATCATATTGTATTATATTTATATATAAGGAAACTATTTGCAATTAAGGCCCTGAAAAATTCAGAGTACCGGCAAGAACTTTAAATCACTTTCGCCCCAGATAACTCAATTACTTATCAGCTATAGTCATATTATCCTTATCAGCCTATTATCACAGACACTAAATACGATGAACAAACATATTTTTTACTGTAAGTTGTGTCAATATTTAATTCATAAGATATATGAAGCGATTAAAGAAAAGGAAATATCAATGGAAACATTGATGAACATTTACGAAATTTAACGACAAGTAAAGTTTTTTTTAGATGTATTTTTGTCTATGGCTGTTGAAGGAACAAAAATATTATGATTATTAAGAGTTTTTTTATGTAAGAAACAGTTCAAAAATAGATCTTAAGTAAATTAATAACATATTTTTTAATAGTGCCTTAATGAAATATATATTTTATATATCGACATGAGAAATAGTAACTTTTTGCAGAAGATAAACATCTCTTTGACCCAATTAACTTCCTCTTGTTGGTTTAAGCGAATATTAGTTTGGATTAAGAAATTTTTGGTTGTCTAGCTGGGTTTCTCTGCAAGAACAGATATTTTATGGATGATCTCCTGCTTCATCCGTAATTAGTAATGGCTTAGCTTCCTCCCTCATCATGATTTATCATTGTACATAGTAAATATAGTAACGTAGATGGAGTCAGTAGGCAGCGTGGGAGAATGTCCCCTCTTCTTTCCTTTGATTATATTTATATATATATATTTATTTAAGGGGATCCTTCTTTCTTTTTTCCTTTTTTTTACAGGCATACATAAAAGGAAAAAAAATGTCGATAAAATTTTCTCATTTTTTATGATCATGTTGGGCTCTTGTTGTGCTGCTGCTTGCTTGAGACGAAGACATTGATGGGGGAGGAAGGGGGAGGGGGGAGGAGGTTGCATGCATCTGTTGCTTGTCCCCCCCTCCATACATATGGATGGATTTTTTTAAACCATTCACAATTATGAACCTATGGTTATAAGTACACAAAACAACAATAACAACACTATACACTGGGGAGGGCTTTTTTTAGTAATCATTGGGATCCATGGAAAATTCTTTCTTCCCCCTTTATGCTTGATCCGAAAAAAGGAGGAGAGGGTGGTGGCAACCCTGTCTGACCAATAACTGTGTGATGATGAAAACCGTTGAGAGCCCCGTCGCAATCACTGTTTTCATCCTAAAGGCTTATTGTTTTAATGTTGAGTGGCTTTTGATGCTGAAGGGTGTTTTTTTTAGAAACACTTAATAATGACCCGTCATCTGATTGATGATGGGTGGAGACGCACTCTTTTATGTGTTGGAATATGAAAAAAACAAAACAAATTGAGAATCCTCGATTTTGTTGTGTAAAATATTATATAAATAGACCTTTTAATTGAATGGGTTGAATGGAAAACGCAAAAAAGAGTTGGGTGTTCAAGCTTGGGGTATCGATGTCAATATATATTTATGTCTTTGCACGTTTATTCAATGTCGTCAATATAAGATATTACTACACATTTGAGAGAATTGATATCCTAAGTATCATCTTCATAAGCTTGAACACCTGCTTATGGGTCAGTCTTCAGCAATTACTCTGATATGAAGATGCTTAACAAATATTAGTTAACATATATATCGTGTAATTATCTTAGTATATTTATTTAATTAAATAACACCTAATAACAGACTCTCCGTACACCCGGTAAATACACTGATCAGGGATTTGTAATATTAAGAAATGTATTACACAAACCTTTTTGCCATTACTGTTTAATAGGCTTTTACAAAAGTATACCAATTCCATATATAATATTCTTACTTCTTTTTTGAATTTATAAATTATGAAAATAAGATTAATATAGCTGTGCATTTTAAATTAAGAGCACTGTGGTCATGCTATATAAAAAGACCCACAGAAAATAAAATCGCAACAGCTTCGGGATCGTACATATTCCAAGCAAACAAAGGGAGCACTCATTCTAACTATGACTTGCATAACAATCAGGACCAGAGGTGTTTGTATAAGTGTTTAATACAACAGTTTGAGTACTTGAAATACAATCTTTTTTTAAAGGAAAATATATTTTTATATTTTAAGTTGTGAATATGAAGTAAGAAGGGGCAAAAAATCATAAGTCCGTTACAAAATACATAATCGAAAAAATGTTTATATATATATAATAACAATTCAAATTAAACAAATGAGTATATAAATAATTTTAAGTTCGCTGTGGAGCTAAAAAGATAATTTACAGATAAAATTCGAACAGAAGAATAACGTATTAAACAACACAAATAATGCAATAGACCAAATAATTAGAAAACTATATATTTGTCACAAATATGTGCATTGAGATAAATGAAAAGGTATGCAATTTTGTACAACAACAATAATAATTTAGAATTATAATAATTTCTTATGTGAATATTCAAGTAATTAAAAAATTAAGCTTTTATTGATTCCTGACAAAATGAAAATTGTAGTCAAGAATATTGTTGAACATTTACTAATTGATTATATATTTATCAAATTATATTGACCAATTATTTTTGTAAAATATACTCTGATACACAATGTAATGATGACTACATTATCCCCATGAAAAGTGATACCAGCAACACTTTAGTAGCATTTATTTTGGCTAAGAAGTATTCTTTAAAAAATATTTTTTGCATTTAGCTAAAAGATATGTCCCGTTAAACCACAAGCAATTTTCTTTCTGTTCTCAGGCTTTTATTTAGTATTTGAACCAAACATGAAAAAGTGTTTTCTTATTATCGTTAGAAAATATGATCCATTCAATTAAAGCTGGTTTCCACACTCCGTTCTCATTTTTATTTATTTTTGTACTGCCCTCATATCTGCTTTGAGCCATATATGGTCCTATAGTATTGCATCATCCTTTGAGATAGTTATCAATAAAAGCTTTCTATATAAGATAATGCTTATTTATCCTATCGGATGCAATTCTATCGAACCATATAGGCAAAAAAAAAAAAAAAAAAAAAAAAAAAGCTTTCTACTGAATAGTCTACTGAATCCGGAATAATTTAGTAGACATAAATAATCGAAGAAAACTTAGGATAACTCACATTTTGTTATTAGAAATAGAGACTAAGAAATACGAATATAGTCATACTTTTCTCATTTGCATTTATTTATTTTCTAATGGGCCTTTGATGTCGAGAACATGGATTAAAAAATGATATCCAAAAAATAATAAACTACTTCTTCTTTGTAATTAATTATTCTCTCTCCGTATAATGTGGCTCTAACTAGGGATATGAAAATACCAGAGCTAGGTCTACCAATTGATATTTATTACTGTAGATCGGAACTACTGCCGTATATTTCTCCTATCCTTATAACCTTCTATTTGTATAAAACTATCGAACACTACTAGCAATGATATTTCTTATGCACTTCAATATGAATTTATTATGACACATTTTAATTTATTTTAACTTCAAAAAGTACAATATTTAGAAAGGCCTTTTTTAAAAATACACATGTCATTCAGCATTTCCATCATTGAGCGTTCATTCCGTAGAGCTACACGTTCAATTTTCATTTTGTTCAATAGGCAACCATAAAGGTAGCTCTAAATAGTATCTAAGTCTATAGGTTCTAGAGACTCTTTGGGTAGCCCTAAACGTCAAATTATGTACCTAATAAAACACTTTTAACAAAATCCGGAAAGAGCTTCTTACATTTTAATATTTTTTTGTTCATACACCGAGGGGAATATATTATTATTATTACATATTATGATGATAAGGCTTTAGCTTCCGATGCGTTCATTTCTCACTGCTCATTATCCTCCACCCTCAAGAGTCCCTCAGGCATTCTTCATGTATATGTATGTGTGTGTGTATATATATATGTATATATTCCCCGGTCCAGTCCTGCTGTACACATCCAGGCAATGCCTTATTATTATTATCTTTATCTCTTCTTGGCTTTTTTAAGCAGAGAAGGCAGCAGTTGTAGGAGTGATGGTGGGTATTATTGCTCAGTGCCAGTCAGTAGGGAACAGGTCTTCTTCTTCTATTATCTTGAGGCATGCGTCTTGACTTCTTTTTTAACTTTGGTGAAACGCTGGTGTGAGGGTGGCCGTTGATGCTTCCTCCTTCATTCTTGGACCTTCTTCTTCTTATGTCTCAATCTTTGCCTTGTAGAGTCCTATCTACGATACTACCACTAAAAAGAACAATAATAATAGTAATCATACTTCAAGCCGAACGCTGTTTCTTTCTTCTCCAAAGACTCCCCAAATACCTGGCGCCAAAACAACAACAACACACACACATATAGATAGATAGAAAGAGAGACAAAGACAGATATAACATATATTTGAATTACTAATCTCACGCGGCCCGGGAAATAACCATGACTTGATATTGGATCATTAACTTGCATTGTATACTATAAGATTCCTTAAGCATTTTAAAGCATAAATATTTATATTTTCAATTTTTGTGCCTATTCTATGACACAACGAAATCAGAAACAGCGCAATCAAGTCTTTTAAAAAGCTACCGAATCGGCCAACAAACTAACAATGGGCATCATGTTTGATATATCAATTTTGCATGGAAGTTTTATCAGATAATTAGCATATATATATATATATATATATATATATATATATATATATATATATATATATATATATATATATATATATATATATTGGTAAGGCCTTGCAGCACATAATGTTTAAAATACCGTTTCAAACCAATTAGTCTATATAGACAAATTATAAATGAAATAAATTAGAAAGGTTGTTAGATTACACACCGAGAGCATGATCTTGAGTGTGATTATCTCGAATAATTAATGACTTAAATTATTCGAGATCAAGCCCCATAAGTATCAATTACTTGATATTAGTCCATTACATACATCAACAAAAAAATGCTGAAATTTTCAAATTATTATGAAAAAGTTGTTTTAGTAAGTAGGTTTTTTATTATAAGGGGTTCTAATTCAAACATTTTCTCGAGCGTAAATGAAAAATATAAGCCTTAAATACATGTATATCAAAATGTTCCTTAAAAAATATCTTTAAGAGGGCAAAGTCAATTGTAGACAAAGCACTTAAATACACTAATATAACACATCACTTTGAATTTCAAATCCTTATGTAATCTAATTGAACATTACTTCTGAGTATAAATCCACTTTATACAAAAAAAAAAGATTTCTGCATATTTATATTTAGTTAAAACAATAGGACAGACAAAGAACCTCAAACTGATTTGATTTCAAACGCTCATGACATCCAGTCAATTTTGATAGTTTGGATTAATATCATTTTAAAAGTAAAATAATTGCCCAATGAAAATCACATACACAGGCAAAAAAAAGCGTTCATTAGGACTCAAAAGCCGAGATATATCCCTGGAAATATACCTCTTTAAAACCTAGATTAACATCATTTCAAAGTTATACCATTCATAAATACGTAGTCACAAGCATAGAAACACGCTCACACATACACACACACACATATATATATATATATATATATATATATATATATATATATATATATAGGAGTAAGAGACAGGGGGCAACTGCCCCCCAAAAACAAATTCGGGCAAATTGGATGGGGTATTCGGGCATTAAAGTTGAAGGAATTCTTTTAAATTATAAAAAGACCGGATTTTTAATTATAACCAAATAAATATAATGTGATGAATAGTATGTTATTACTATTTAAAAAATATTAATCTACATAGCTTTCTTCGTTCGATTGTTTTTTCACCGATTTAACAGTTCTTGTTAAAATTCGGGCAAATTGAATGCTGCCCCCCAAAGCAAACATCTCCCCTACATATATATATATATATATATATATATATATATATATATATATATATTCGAAGTTTTATGAGATCTGATATGTTTATTTATGATTTCAAACTAAAAATATCATAGTAGCATCATTCTAAAGTCCTGCAAGGGCAAATACATAGGCCCAAGTACAAACATTGACTGATAGAATATTGTTATATTTGAACTCAAAGGCTCGTTAGATAAATTATTATCTACAACTTTAGATACATTTTTAGATTATAGTCCTTATAAAAAAGGCGAGAGTCCTGCAATACGTATGCGGGTTGGGCCTCCTTCTGATTGTGTAATACCTCTATGTTGTTGGCTCTTTTGAGGTCTGCCTAAGGAAGACTTTATCTTTTGTCCTTGGAATTTGAATCACCCCGTGTGTAACCAACAACAACAGACACACACACACTTCGTGCCACTCCTGTCATCTTCTTCTTCTTCTTCGCTCCGCATTGCCTTCTTAAAGTGAACTCTTACAAAGAGTAAGGCAATTATGCATTGGTAAGGGGTGTGATTCGGAATGCCTACGTAGAATTCATGGCTAATAAGAATTTGGTTTTAAAACAGGGATGCCCAAAAAATTGGTGAAGAGCATGTTTGAGAGTAGGATGTTATATAGACTTTAAGATCGTATATTTTTACTGCATGTACATCGACTGTACTTTAGTTCAGTTATATTTTATATCCGTTTGCCAATATTATAGCTTAAAAAACAAAATATAATAAAAAACAAAATGTTATATTTTATGTCTACATAGTATATATACCGAGCGACAACTATGTGTTGGGACACTTTAAATTAATTACAACTAATCAATAGCTTGCTTAGATACCAAATTTATTTTATCAAAAAAATTGGGCATATTCAAAAACATATTTGTATTATATATTTATTCAATATATCCTTTGGCGACCACCACAGCGTTGAGCCTCTTCTTAAATGACTGACAGGCTGTACGGATAACATTTGGATCAATTTCTGCCCATGCCTCCTCCAATGAGGCCTTCAGCGCGTCCAAATTCTTATGGCTCTTCGTGCACGCCTTCCTCTCCAGAATTGACTAAATTGAAAAGTCCATAGGATTCAAGTCTGGTGAGGAAGGCGGCCACATATCCTTTGACCAGAAGTGCTCAAATGAACGATGACACCAGTCCTGAACTAATTTTGTTGTATGAGACGGTGCGCCATCTTGCTGGAAGCAATACGAATCCTCCCATTCCTGCTTTTTGATCAAAGGAAGCACTTGCATGCTCATCATATCGAGGTAAACCTTTTGATTAATCTTTACCCCCTATGAAGACGGTTTTGTCCTTCACAGGCACTTGCCGGATGTCTTTTGCCAGAATGGGGTCGTTCTGGCTGTTGAAAGCAGCTTGAAGGGGGAAAACCTTTTTGTCCGTCCAGATAATGGAAATTCGCGTATGAGATTTGAACCAGTTTCTAAGTACCTTGGATCTTTCTAACCTCTTGTCCACAGTCGCGTCACTGAGGAGCTGTCGTTTCTGAAGGTGATAGGGCTTGACTCCAAGGTCCTCTCTGACTATTTTCCTCATCACTTCACGGTTAACTCCTACCTTGAGTGCCATTTTCCTAATGGATCGCTTATTGTTTCGATGAATCTTGATTCGTGTTGCTTCTACCAGCTTTTTGGTCCGCACAGACCTTGGACGTCCTGATTTAGGCCTGTCAGCGAAGCTGTTTGTCTCCTTAAAACGCTGTATCGTGTAAGAGACATTTGATTTCGACACCTTCATGGACTTCAAGGCTTCCACAATTACCCTGCAGCTATGTCCCTTTTGGTAGAGCTTTACGATGACTTCACGTTTCTCCATCTTGAGGATGACCAAAGGAGTACACAAAAAAGCAAGTAAAGTGAAATATGTATTAAAAAAGATCTCTTTTACAATATACAGGTGATAGAGAGAGGAAAAATATAGAATTGGACCCAATAAACACACGCATATGTACTGTCCCAAGATATAATTGTCGCCCGGTATATATATATATATAACTTTATTTTATTAAGATATTGAGCCACAGAAGGTATTTTTTTCTTTTTTATTTCAATATATCATAGCTCCTTATTTCTAAAATCAAAGAGCCATTTTTCAAATAATTTTAAAAATAACCATCATAAAAAGTATTATACCTTCAAATATTGATTCCAAATCTTATGAATACTTAACCCCCGCCCCTTAATAGCTTGCTTAGAATATTTCCAATGGGTTTCTTGTTTTATTCTTGTTAAAGATCAAATGCCAAAAAATTGGACATTATGACAATTTTTTATGTAGGACATTAAATATTTATTTTTACAAAGTATATGTCATTGGTTTCATTACCTTGCCATTAAGAAAAAAAATATTATATTATTGTGTGGATATTTTATTGATCAACTCTATTTTATTAAAAAGGGTTTTTTAACTGGACTGTTAGGGGAGATCTATACAGTCAACTATTAAGTTACTTAAAAAGACTAATATTGCACGACTTAGCACAACAAATGACCACAAAATGTTTGTGTTTACATGAGCTTATAGTATCAAATAATTACTGGTTATCTTTGAAGGCACAGCGTTGCTAAATTTACCCGATTTCATAGAACAAGTCATTCATAAACAATAATAAAAATAAAACATCTAATAACAAAGTTAATTTTTTGTACGGGAACGGAAAAGGCTGTAAATGACAGATTGTTTTTGCATAGTTTAAAGGTGCAGAGTCCAATAATAGCATTGGAACCAAATATATTAGTTGAATAAATAGAAAACGAAAGGTTACGGGTTTTATAGTCTTTTTTTTTTTGCCTATATGGTTCGATAGAATTGCATCCGATAGGATACAAATAAGCATTATAGCATTAAAATTAGTCCATCGAACCTAGGATCTTATCAATGAGGTAGACCAAAAATGACCATCCCCTCTCGGGAGTATTCGAACCTGCGCCCCCAACATTGAGAGTTGACCACGCCTTAACACGCACAGCTATCGCACCCCTTCATTTTTTTGCCTAATTGGTTCGATAGAATTGCATCTGACAGGAATAAATGACAATATTACATAAATAAGCATTATAGCATGTAAATTAGTCTATCGAACCTAGGATCTTATGTATGACCATCCCCTCTCGGGATTCGAACCTGCGCCCCAACATTGAGAGTTGAACACGCCTTAGCACGCACGGCTATCGAGCTCCCTTTAGTCTTTGAGTAACTCTACCATTTCCCCTACATCAATAGAATCAATTAGACTAACTATCAATAAAGCCATTAAAAAGATATATATTGATAGCCCAAGTATATCCTCAGGCAATAAAGACGACATTTAAGTATATAAAGAGATGTAATGCATAAATATGAGCTGCACGTGACAATCATGTAAGGAATTATGATAATAAGCCTTAATATTATTTTAATAAAAAGCCTGATTAAGTATATATATACTCAAAAAGAGGTGTTGGCGATAAGGATTATTAGCATATGTATAATAATATGTTAATTGAAGCTTAAAGTGAATGTTTTTACGAAATAGGGGGAATGGGTGGGGGACGGACTCACACGAGCTCAGGTCCTGCATATTTTTATAGTATCTTCGCAAGGTACACATTTGTCCATCCTCAAGTGGTAGGTCTTCATCACCTCTCATAACCACACTTATAAAAATAGAAAGTTTTTTTTAGGCGAGGAAGTTGAGAACTTGGTTTGAAAAGAGGAGGAAAAAAACAATAGGAGCAAAGTATAGGGGGAGGAGGACTCTACTGCTGGACCCCTCTTGGTTTCAGTGTCCTTTCCCATGAGTTCTCAATTGTTTTAATATTTGAGTTGGTCTCATCTAATTAAATATGCTGCATTTGTCCATTGTTTTTTATGTATTATATATAGAAGTATTTATTTATTTCGAGGTATGAAACAATGAGGGGGCATTGTCTTTCTCAAAACCCATACATGCAACAACGACAAAGCGGGAACGGACAATCCCTGGCTAATATAGAAAGAGTCCTACTCACCACCCCTTTTTATATTTATATCCTTCCCCTTACGACGACGACAACAACAATAAAAAATAGTAGCCCTTACTTTTTAAAAATAACCCCTCTTCTTTTTGGACGCTTCAATTGCAGGGATTCCCTGCCCGGAATATCAATTTTTTAACCATGGGAAGATTACAACGGTTTTAATTCTCACCATAATGAGTGACAAACCCGAGCAAACCAAAAACATAAGCATATAAACAATTTGTTAAGATTATTTTGTGATAAAACATCTACTTAAAATGTTATTTAAGGATGGATTAGCAATACTCTATGGAACCAAATAAATAAGTCTCATCTATTATTGAAATCCAGGTTGCATTTTGTAACCCCAAAAATTGTTTAACCCCAAGTTTTCCTGATTTGATCCTATAAATAAGATAATCATGAGGTAGTGATTTCCGAAATCGAAAATGAATCCCACCTCTCATGTTAATCGTTTTAAACAAGTAGTAAATAGTAAAATATATATCACCAGAGTCCATGGTATATATATATATATATATATGTTGTAATAGAAAACTTGAATAATTTTATTATAAGGAATGTTTTAAAAGAAAACTCAAATCTTCAAATGTCTCTAAATTTCTAGATTGCTTGCTATAACCATTAAAACACGGTTATAAGAAAACGCTACTAAGAAATTTAAGGCTATTGCCAAATAACTATTTTGGGGTCCTCTCACGCAAACGGATCTGTGCAATAATAATGTGAAATAATGTGCTCCATAATTGATGAATCTTCGGGCAATTGTCCGGCCTTGGGGGGAAGATAGGACTGCCCCTGTCGTTAATACAGACGTAAGCAGCATGTACATAATATTGATATTTTCCTATAATTCACGATATTTTACAATCCTATAAATTCCACGTAAACGTAACTTAAAGGAGCGTGTTAGCTCAGAGTGGTAGCGTGTCAACTTTCATTGTTGAGGGCGGTGGTTCGACTCCCGAGAGGGGAAGGTCGTTATTGATCAACCTCAACGAAATTATCCAAGGTTCCATGTACAACTAATTTTTATGTTATAATGATTTTTCACAACCTCCAAGATTCAAATCAATCCAACCATATTGAAAAAATATTATCTTCAAATTTTAAAAAAATATGCAGAGTTCATTTTATAACCATAGATGTAGGTCACTAGCAGTATGTAAATATCATTAATATTTTACTTTACTACACAATGGTTCATCTTACACACTATATATTTCATGTAAAAGTAACTGATGTCTTGGGTCGAGTATTTAATCACAAATTGAAATAAGAATAAAAAATTGCGAAAATACTCACGCATAGGTATATATATAAATATATATTTGTATATGTACACCTTTAGAAGAAGCATTGAATACAACAGCAGAAAAAAGAAAGATTGTCCACTACTTTTGACCCTCATTGACATTTTGCCAAATGGCCCCTTACTTCGATATTATTTAAAGGTAGGGTCTTAGGTATGTGTTAACTCACACAAGGTTAAATAGGTAAGGAACACACACACAAATAAAAAGAGTAATAATAGTAATAGTAATTAAGACTCTCAACTCTTTATCCCTCCTTTTAAATCTTGACCGTCATCTTAAGAGACATGCATACACTTAAAGTATAAGCACTCTCCATAACGGCATCATATTATTAAACAAGTTTCTTGTTAAATAATTATTTTCCATAGTTACTTTTTAAAAGTAATCAGAATACAATTAATTTGCAAGGGAATTTCCTTCTACGAAATTCACAACACGTTGAATACCAACTGAATACAAAAAAATGCGTAGGATATCAAACTATGAAAAGGCACGGAATATTTTTAAAATGAATAATGTAGAACAAAAAAGTGATATATAGAACCAGGATGATAATGAACGGTAAATTTTAAATGCAATTCTACGGAACAAACATTTAATAAAATATATATCACTCTTTGTTCATTTGAATCATTTTCGTTTTTAAAGTTTGTTTTTATCAAACGATTATGAAATTTAATCGAAGCATAATATAAAATCAATATTATTAGCGTTCCGTTTTAATACTATGCATCCGTTTCATTAACGAACCATTAAGTTGAACAAACGGAACTCTTACCGAAAGCGATATAAAAATGAACGCAAAATTTTGATTGTACTATGTCATGTAAGTGATCATAGAGATAGATTCTATCTCTATGATCAGCTTACGATGACGTAGTACAATCAATATTTGACATAAATATTACTGGAATGTCTCTAGTGTATAAAGATGTATGTAATATATTTGAATTAAGCATCAGTTGACTATGACACCAATGTTGTTGTTTTTTTTGCAAATGTTCACCTGTGCACTCTTCCAACCATTCAAACATGCAACTTCACCTTACTCCAATCGTCTTTAAGTTGTCTTCTATATAATACACTTTTGATTATATTAGTATATAAAAATAAAATGAGGGCAACCCGACTAAATTAAGAAATCACCAGCAGAAGGATCATACGATTTTACCAAATGCAACCCTGTGAATAGTAATATATATAACTAATATAATATGGGGAAAATATTTTTGCCTTTATAGAACAGACTCAGATATATGTATACTCCTTCAATAGTATGTTCGGTACTTATAAACATCCAAAGCAATAAACTGTATTTTTCGGGATAGGTGATGAGTTACACTATAGTTTTCTTTGATAAACTCCACGTTTAAATTTCACTTCTTGAATCCAAGTTCCGTTTTATTTTGAAAGCATTTGTCAGAACTTTGAAAAGATGCATATATTAAGTAATATCAAAGTAGTATTTTTATACGCCAAATCGTTTATCTTTTGGTCTTCGAATAATCTCTAGTGTTGCCTATTTTTAAAGGCATAAATATTATCTTTTTTTCTTGAATATTATGTTTTTTTTCGAAATATTTTTTTTTAAAGACCCCGCCGTTATTTTGAAAAAAAAAATAATGACAAAAATGTAGTTCTTCATAAGTAAATAGACGCTACAGCAGACCGAACACACAAAAAAGTATAACTGTCTTAGGATTGAAAAAATATGTGCTTATATCTAAAACAAATACTTGGTTGTCCAAGTCCTCTTTACTACCTCTTGTGGGAGACCATCTGTCGTCTGTTGAAGTATTTTTAATAATAATTACCCTGGACTCTTTTAAGCTATGTATCTTGAGCTATTACGTAATTAGTATGTCCAAGATGCTTTTATTATTTTTTTATTAGTAGTATAAGTAGAAGCTGAAGCATAGCAAATAATAGTAATTTATTTTAAACTTTTGTTCTTCTTGTATTGACAAATACACCTACATACAAGAGTCTTAGAGCCAATATATAGAATTTTTATATAATTATGGCTATTATTTATTTGATGAGCAAGTCTTTGAATATGATATATATTTTTTAATATTATATATTCCGACCATCAAATTACAAGGTCATGACAAACCATAGAAAAGATCGCTGTATTATTGTGTTATCATATAGTAGATGGTTTAGAAAAAAAACATTCATAATCCAATATACTTTTTATAATCAAATCCTTTCAATGGTATATGTAAGATATCATTAGAATCAATCCACGAGATATTTTTATCATTAGAAATATTTTTCAGTGTTTGAACAACAAAAAATAATGATAATACGTAAACTTTTTTTATCTAATCCTTTTATCAATCCATTTAAAAGATTCTTAAAACCACTCACCAAGGTGTTTTTTAAATAGAATGGATATTATTTTGTAATTGAACAACAGCAATAAAAATGTAATTATACAATAGGTATAGTATTCACCTCTTTTTAGTTATTCAGCAATGTATTCACTAATCTACTCACAAGATCTTCATAATCAATCCACATGTTATATTAACATTATTATGATGATTCCAGAACAGTAAGATTATCTTCCTTTTATACAAAACTTTTTATACTCATTTTTTTCTTCAACAATCCTTTGACCAAACCATGTATTATGCATCCTTATAATCTATCACGAACACATAGGAACAACTCCCTATGTATAGATGCTTTTAATTGAAGCACGTCAGGTCTGGCCTGTGTTTGATGTGTGCTTTTTAGGTACATCGTATCTACGATAATGATACACACATATAATATATACCTACCTAGGAAAGAAGCGAGGGAGAAAAAAAAGGAAATTTACCTTTTTTGAAAGAAAAAAAAGAAGATCCACGACTACTTCTTTAGATTATCTTCTTTTTAAGAACCAACCACCCCTCCACCTACAATGTCGAGTCCCCGCGTTACCTTGTTTATCATTTTATCATCATGTCTTGACGTAAATACTTACATATAACTTGTTGTAAAATAAAAATGATAATAAGTTTGACCATATTTTCTTAAGGAGGCAACATTGTGGTTAAAAGTAATTATTATTATTATTCTAACCATCATGAAACAACCAATATTATGATCAACCTTCTCTAAAATATCTTATAGGCACCTATGCTTTTTTTCTCCCTTGATAGCCAGGCCGTCTGACAAGCTAGAGCGCGCTCCTTCGATTCACACCCTCGTAATTCAAGCCATGCGGACATTGAAGGAGTTGCTTGGAGTTACATATATAAGATTTTTTCTTCTTCTCGTGTGTGTTGTGTCTTCTAGCAAGTATTCTTATTCTTCTCAGAAGTCCCTTCAACATCATTCACCACGCCCGTTAACAGAATTCTCTAGTTATAGTAGTAGTATTTTTAGTGTCACCTAAGAACTCAGGCAGTCAGTGTATGTGTGTGCGTGCGTGTGTTTAAATGTGTTACTTTATATTAAACTCCTAAAAACTACTACTTAACCAACTAACCTCCACCACCTCCACAATCACTCCCTTTACTCCATCTACCTCAACTCCGTTCTTAACTCATTCCTAACATAATTTAACTGGGCCCTTGTTTAACATCACTTTCCTTCTCACCGAATTGGGTGCGAATACTGGAGTCCAAGAGCTTCTTCTTCTTCTTCAGGAATTAAGAAAGAAAAAAAAACCTCAAGAAGCAAAATATGTCTTACTCTCAAGTTGTTATAGGTATGAACTGAATTCCCTCCCAAAAAAATCAGGGATCCCACAACTATTTCCCTCTCATCCCTTCAAAAACACACACACACTTTGAAATGTAAATCACTTATTTTTTTAAAAAGAAGAATGATTGAAGGGCATTGAAAAAGGTTAAGGCCCTGACCTTAAGTTTTTTCCTTTTCTTCCCTGATGTCGTCTTCTTCCTATTGCTGTAGTTTTTATAATATCCCTTTCTGCATGCTTGCATATCTGAAGATTACAATCCAATTACATAATGTATGTATACCTATAAGAACCTACAACAACATGATTCGTTCAGTTTCTCACCCTCCTTCTGAAAGGCCTCTTCTCTTTTGTTTATGTGACATGGAAAGCTTTTTTTTCATACTCTTCTTACCTTCAATGCACTGATTGCAAGCTTTAAAAACTACAAATGACTATTACTCTCATGATAGGATATCTTCTGGGCTGATAAGAATAGCTGTAGGATATGATCTAAAGTTGTTGCTTTTTTTTTGCCTTATAGGCTCTAAGACGTACATCATGAAGAGAAATTGTATTTATATATTTTTTGCCAGATGATAGTAATGCTTTTTTATGATCAATGACCTTAGGCCCAGTTAAGGCTTCCCTTTTCTTTCTGTTTTTCATTATTATTATTTCTTTGTCAGTCAAAAATAACTAATATATTAATAATAACAACGACAGACTTTTGCACGCATTTTTTGTGTTATCAAACCATTAAGCGAGTCTGGAAATTACTTGCCTTTATGATAACAAGGATGATAATTACATTTGGTATAATGTGCAAAAAATAAAAACACAGTAGAGGATTGAACGAGGCCCTCTTTTAGCCTTGACATTGAATCATCATTGAAGTAGAAAGCTCTTTATTTTTCTCTTGCTCTTCTACTCTGCACTACAAATGAACGTGAAAAGGGCCCTTCAAAATAATGTATGTACTGCTTAGTGTTTGCTAACCCATCAGATTTAATACACATAATTTTATTAAAGTTCATCCAATGGTAATGGCATCAATTATGTCTACAGTATGTGGTTTATAACTTTTCACTAATAAATATCAATACTATTATTTTGTTTCAGAATTCGTTTTCGAACATGGCTTCCTCCACACCATCTAAGAGAAGGGTTACTGCTCAATATGGAGGAGGCCCTAACAAGTGGTATGGGTTCTTCCTTCCTCAGTTGAGGGGTGGAGCCCCATCGCAGCTCAAGAAGCGTAAGCGATTGAATGCCGTTCTCGATAAAATATCTCACCGATCCAATAACAACAATACTATGTTCGGCGGGTCCGAACAGGACCTCTTGGCCTCTCAGAGGCGGGAACTCTGGAGAGATAACAATCATCACCCTGGTAGAAAGGAAGACCCAGGAAAGACGAAAAAGCTAAGTTCCAAGGCTAAAAAACTCGTGATTGACTCTAGCGGTGGCTCTGAGTCTCTGGAAGACTCTGATGTTGCCTCCCCCATTAAGTCATCTTCTCCTAGTATGGACTCTCCTCGCATTTGCTTTTCGCCTTTGAGAATAAAGGACTCCTCCTTGGAGGAAGAGGAAACTTCACCGTTTCATAATGACGTTCCTAAGTTCACCAGTATTCGATGCGAATCTCTCGAAAAGAGGTCAAAGGTCAACAATCGCTCCGTCTCACCCTCCTCAGTCCAAGCGCTCAGTCGCCTGCCCCCATCTTACCTGACTGAAATCTATCGGCGACGCTGTCTCTCGGACACAGACTTGAGTGCCACAACCCTCGAAGATCTCATCAAGACCCACAAGCTCAATCCCAAAACCCTTCTATCCGAGCATCAAGGCTCTCTTAAGACTTCAAGGGCGGATTCCCAAGAATCCCCACTAGATTTATCAGTGAAGTCTGTCAGCAGTACAACTGAACAAAGAAAAATGAGTGGTTCTTCGCCGAGTCTCGAGAGTTTGACAAAACGAAACTCTCTTCATCCTAGCTTACGCTCATCTATTGAAATTGTGGAGAATTCTACGAATCCGGAGGTATCCTATTCATGTCCCATTTGCGGTCAAATGTTCTCTCTGCATGACCGGCTTGCCAAGCACATGGCTTCCCGTCACAAATCCCCTCGCTCCAACGAGGGGGGACCCAACGCCAAAGCCTATGCCTGTGAAGTTTGCAAGCGGTCATTTGCACGCTCTGACATGCTCACGAGGCACATGCGACTCCATACGGGAATCAAACCCTACACATGTCGGATCTGCGGTCAGGTCTTCTCCCGCTCTGATCACCTTTCCACGCATCAAAGAACACATACAGGAGAAAAGCCATATCGTTGTCCATCCTGTCCCTATGCAGCATGTCGAAGAGACATGATCACAAGGTGAGTAACTTATCATATTTCATTGAGGCATGTATTATGGGAGAGAGCTTTTGTTCAATTTATATTACATTTACCTTCATCTGAATCCATTAGTCAATATTAATCTTAAATTATGTTTAAATAATACTGAAGAGATAAATCAGGAACTGATAAGTTATGAAATGGGATGAAAAATCACGCAAACTAGAAAATTAAATCAATCGAGTTCAATCATCAAAGGTATTCAATGACTTACTGTGTGATTTTTTAAATAAAATCAATACCATATTATTACATTGATAAATGATAAATTGATACTTTGATTGATCTCTCTGAAATTATGAAAAAAAAATTATAATCCATTTGGTTAAAAAATGGCAAAAATAGAATACACATTGGTTGCTCTTTTTATTAAAGAAAGACATTTAATGTTTATTACAAAAATAAAAATACCTTATTCAACAAAAAGAAGACTTTAAGAGTATCTGTATCGGCTAACCAATCCTAACAGGCTACATGATCCTCAAACTGATAGATGTCGCTTTAGTTATATCGAAGTTTTAAAAAGTGGTATATAGTAAATCGTTATGCTACAGACTTAAAGCACATTTATTTTTGGTTCTAATTTTCTCATAACCTTTTTACTAATAGATCAGCTGAAGTAGTATTTTCAAGTTCTGTAATTGTAGATGAGGATATTTAAATTTGTCTAGTATAAGAACAAATAAATAAATGTCTTGATTATTTCAAAAATACAAACCGGCTATATGTTTATTATAAAAGTTATGTTTTTTTAAAGCATATATAAATATTTCAGAACGGAGATAATAAAATTAACTTCTGTCTATGTGACTTTTCTCTAATAAAAGAATCTTAAATTCGTATAAGGCTTCGTATTCGTAAGGCTTTGAAAATATTGACTTTTACAGTAGAGTTCTAGCAAGAAGAATAATAAATTCTACAAAATACAAAGTAGATTTTTCAAAATATTTTTCTAATAACTAAGTGCTCTTAACGGAATAACACCTAAAAACGTAATTTGATATATAGAAGTTTAGTCGTATTTTGCTCAATTATTTAATGCATTTTCATTACTTATTTGTTGAATAAGGACTCTCTTTAATTAAAAATCCTTATATATAAATATGTTTTCCATCAAAATTTAATACATTTATCTGTATTTTTTTATAACTACCAGGACTCTAATTGAAGATCAGAGTTTAAAACTTAAAAAAGTGATGCACATTCAATATAATGAATCGTAATAATGCAATAATTATATGTAGATCTAGATACATAAGAATACATATTGTTTTGTATTAAATAAAAAATCAGTTAAGAGCATTGTCAAAAATGCAGTAGTTCATTATTCATATACTAAGAGACGCTTTTTATATTAGTCAATTATCTGAAGTTATATAAACTACATACACATTAATAAAGAAATAATTGTTTATTGATCAATCGTTTTGAAACACTACAGCGTTGTAATCATCACATACTAATTTGATTCGACATGTTTTTATAAACATAATAACTTACACAAAAAATATAATAAAGTAAGAAATGAAACAAATATTCGATGTACTTAGATTTTACAATAGCGTCTTTGGATTAAGTTCTTCTGCTCATTTCTTGACTATCTTTCTGGACAATGTGTTAATGGGACATAACCAACCTGAGCTTACGCTGTCATAAAAACTTAACGTATTCAAAATATTCATTTTTAGATGCTATTAAAAAATAAATATATGTTATTTAATCAAGTACATATTTCAAAAAATACGACTTATTATCTGACGTTGATCTTTATTCAATTTCGATATTATAAAACAAATTATATCCTCTAATTGTATTTCACTAAGTAATGCCTTTTTACACGATATTGCATATTTTTTCTAACTAATTTTGAAGATGTTAAATGTTTATTATTATTTTTTTCGCTAGTCTTAATATTAGAAAAAAAATATTTTTTAAATATATGTAATAAAGAAGATCTGTCAATTAAAAACCTTTTTTCTTTGTTTTGACCATTGAGTTCGTTTTTATTACAAATATCTTGTAATAATTTTCATTCCAAAATGATCCCATTCATTTACTGACTACATCACAAAACTATGAATGTAATAATTACATAAGCATCTAGTATTTTTTTAAATTTTAACTGTTTTATTTATCATTCTATCTCGTCAAAATATTTTTGACTTATTTGTAACAAATATTTAGTATTTTTTTAAGTTTTAAAAACATTAAAAATTATATTTATCAGTATTTCTTTACTACACTATTAAACTTTTTCTGGAATGTGTCTTATAATTTAGTATATTAGTCAATATATGTCCTGCAATCGTGAACTCCTAAATATCCAATACAAATCTCCGTAATTATAAAAACAAAAGTGTAACTCTTGTAGTTATAGTCAATGAAAGAGAAGGTTAAATTATTAGGTATTCAATATTTACCTTAAATAATATAAGCCACGGTTTGTAACTGTTAATATGGATTCGTGACGTATATTTTACCACAAAAGACATTCATTCTTTTTTAAATGCATTATTATTTTCATTTATTATATTTATTTAAAATCTTGAGATTTTTCCTTCGTTAATCTAGAATTGAATATTTTACTTTTTATTATTAAAAGTCGCATCAGCTATAAAACTGTATGATGAAAGGATAAACGATTTAATTTTTTTAGTATAAGTCAATTTTTGGCGTAAATTTGATAAAATTTAACACTTTAATTTGTAAGACTTTTTATAATTACGATAGGAGAACAGAAGCAAGTGTACGTTATACTAACACTACATGACTGAAATGTCGGGTTGTGTCTGTAACCAAGTATGTAGTATATTCAGATATAAACATATGTTTTTTAATTATACCTTCCACTATGTTAACATTTTTTAATGTTGCATTTTTGGGGGAAATAGTTTCGATCATGTTGAACTCCAAAAGCCATTTAGAATTCAATTAAAATAGAGAATAGCAATTTTACTGATGTGCTTGGTAATAACCGTAAGGATTTAATATATAAAGATTTATTCAAATAACTCTAGTAAATGTGTAAATGATTTCACACATAAGTCGGTCACCCGGCCAAACAACGAAAACTGCATTTGATAATTCGATAAGTATTTTTGAAAGACTCCCATTTTCTTTAGCTATGAAAATCAAAGTTTGATTAAATATCATTAATATCATATGTATTATATTTGTCATCTCCACAGGCACATGCGAACACATACCCGCTACGAGCTGAGTGAATCAACAAGTATGGAAGACAATTCCTCACGTTCTATCTCATGCGAGTCGGATTGGACCCCCGACTCCAAGGAGGAACCCTCAACCAAGCCTTCAAGTCCAATGGATACCTCAGATAAAACCCTAGAAGTAGGAGTCTCCAAAGGAAGAAAAACCACCACAGCAAAGAGATAGCGAAACAAAATGTTTAAAGTATTAATACTCAAAAAACTATTATCTAATAGAAGATGAAGAGCTTTACCAAAAAAACGACGACGACGAAAAAAAAGACAGTTCCACATCGAGTGATCCTTAATAGTGTCCATTCCTCGCTCAATTAAGATGCAGTTATTCCCATTTGTGCTTTAAAAAGTTAGAATTGTTCTTACATTATTAATAAACATAGATATATTCTTATAAACTCTCCTCCTAAATAAATCCCGGCGGCAACTGTGCATCAAACTATTATATATTATCATATTTGGCAAATCAACCTGTATCAACCGTAGAGATATACATATATTAAGTGTTTGTAGGAAGGAAAATACTGAAGCTTACACAGCTGACATGTTTAATAATGAAAATGAAAGGACCAATAAAAATGAAGAACATTTCCAAAACTTGATTACATGTAAAGGTTTATGTCTATGGTTTATTGTTACTTTTGAGGAACTCAAATATTAACTACTGGAATATTTTTAAGTGATCAAAAATGCAATATATCTCATGTTTTGATCCTTTCGGCATGAAAAATAATAACTTCATCTCCGTATTTAGTAAACACTCTAGATATCTATATCTCTATGGTATCACCGCACAAACATATTTTTTAGGCATCTGTGATCACTTTTCCCTCCTATTTCTGTATATAGAATATAAAATGATAGTATCATAGTCCACCTATAAATAGTTATGCCATTTCCACTGCACAAGAACAGCCCCTCCTGCTCAATAAAAACTAGATCCCCACCCTTACTATTTACTAAATACAATAGATCAATTCTTGCCTAGTGTGTGATATACGTCTCCTAGACGATGGGAAATACGAAAAATGGATGGCTAGTTTTGAATATTTATAGAAACAAAAGTATCGCTTAATGAAAATATAATTCTTATATTTATATAATATAGTATAAATCATTTTTAAACGAATTAGTGTGACGTAATAAATATATAATCATACTGGAAAAATAAAAATATATACTTTTTTGAAAAATAATTTGTTTTTAAATATTTGGAAAAATATTTTTTTCTTCTAGGAAACACTTTTGACAAGTTTCAAAATGGAGACGTCCTCACTGATTTGAACGTTGTCAATACTTAGTGGGGTTAGGAAAATATATTGATACTTCCTTGTGTCCGTTGCAATGTTGATGATGAGATCTAGAGCGACCCGTCGGTTTACCATGTCCATGAAGACGTCAAATTCATCCATAATTCTGAATGGGGGATGCATGGAATCCCAGAGTGCGAGAATGAGAGCCACAGTGGAATAGCTTTTCTCTCCACCAGAGAGAGTCTTGAGTCCTCTTCGCCCCAATGACTTGCTCCCGCCCTCAGGGTTCACGTGCATGCTTAAAGCGGCCTCCTTGTGGTCAAAGATCAACTCTCCCACATAGTTACGAGCCGAGAGCCGCATAGAAAAAGCCATTTTAATTCGACGACACACTGACTTTCTTATCTCAACAAAGCCCTGTTTTCGTATTTCTAGAGTCTCGCCCAGGCGCTGGATCTTCTCTCCAAGAGTTCCTACCTGAGATGTTACGTCCCGAAATAACGAGGCAACACGTCCGTACTCCTTCACAATGGTCTCGGGAGACACGGGCACCCGCTCCTGCCGTTCCTTCAAACTCTGTTCCGCTGCTTGGATCTTATTGTAAATATCCTCCTTGGAGCGATCCGTGTTGATGCGGTCCTCATTCCACTTCTTGGCCTTCTCCAAATGCTTCTGTATTTCTTGAGCTTTCTCCTCCTTCTCTCCATTATTAGCGGCTATCAGTTCTCCGACTTCTGTTTTCTTCGCCATGACTTTGGCTTTTTCCTTGTGAATTTTATTAATTTCACTTGTTATAGATTCTATTTTACGCATGAGGCCCTCACAGCTCTTGGAAGATACTTTTTCGTCCTTTGCGTTATAGTCTCTCTGAGCCGTCAGGTAGGCTTCCTCAAGGGTTGAGTGAGCTTTGGCCAATTCCTCTTGGTCCTTGGAGAGCCCTTCTTTCCTTTCGAGGCAACCTTCTAAGTCCTCCTCCATGACAAGGACGTCCATGGGAGCCTCTTCTGTTCGCTCTTCGGTGTTGATCACATTGAGCTCGGAGCACTTCTCAGAGATAACCCTTTCTTGCTCACGAATTTGCTTGCGACACCGCGATTGCTCCTCGTAGTGGAGCTTGATGCCCCCGTTCTTGAGCTCCTGCAAGTAAAATCGGCATTAAATAACACTGATCAACAAATTATGAGTCAACTTTATCGATTAAGAATAATACACAGATTCTTATGGAATACTTCAAGGTCTGAAAGATCAATATTGGCTCAACCTTCTTGACCAGACTCTTATAGATTAAAATTAACTTAATTGTATCGAATATATATATATATATATACATTATATATAAATCATTTAATTTTCCACCGAACCCCCATTTAGGTGTTTAATCTCAAGTTTTGTTCTAGGTATGTTATAAAAATGCTATTTATTCATATAAATAGTTTCAAAAATGCATCCACCAGGACTTAGACAACTTTTCTATAAACATTATTATCTTTATAAATATAACATTTTTATCACCCTTGGGTCCATTATCAGCAATCAAATTAATAAAACCTATCAGTTTAAAAATGAAAAAGATATGTATTTTATCATATTATTGCTCACTATTTCCCTGAAAACACCCTTAGATTCATTGAACTCAAGATCTGGCATCCAGTGCCTTAGAATAGGAGAGTCTGGACCAAGGAGAATATAAAGAAGGTGAGTGAACAAGGAATTTTACGTTGTGTTTTTATTATTATTATTGGACTTAGGTTTTCAACATTGACGTCATATGTTTATTATTATTATATTTACAAAATCAATTTCTCAAAGGAATTGCTTTGTTGTGGGGGGAGTGAGTGGCACTGTGAGTGCCAGGAACAGCCTCAAGTCAATTGTGCCATTCAAACATTCTCCCTTTCACACGCCCAAAATATCCCTCACTTTTTTTCCTTGTCTAATAATAATATGCATATTTCAACAATGACGTCATACAACAGCTGAGTCAGCTAACGCCAACCTGCCTGCCTTAGAGAGTTCGTTGTTGACACACCTTTATATATTCTCCTTGGTCTGGACGAAAGACTGATGAGTCATAACATAAGTTGACAAAAACCCATAACAAACAAATTTCATGTCATAAATAAATAGGTGTTTTGATTTAATAGCAAAATTTATGTTATTTTATAAATTAAGGGGGATATATTTTAATGTAAAAAGATGGCAATTGAGTGTTGAATTTGCTATGAATTGGCATTATTTTATGATTTTGCAACTATTTTGAGTGGAAATAGGATTTATATGTTGAATAAAAATTATATTATTATTATCTATGAAAATACGTTAACTAGTAAAAAAAAAGACTTCAAAAATCAGTTAAACTTCCTTTTTAGTTGACGGGTCATAAACTTATCAACATCAAGCTTTAATAAAAACAAAATAAAAACTAATGTGCACGTTCTGAATTCAACTAAATATACTTTTACTCACGTGATGATCTGCCTCAAGAGCTCGATACTCCTCTTGTAGGCCGTCTAACTCCTCTTGAAGACTCTTGAGATAATCCCCAATGTTGGACTGTATAAGAAGCTGTTGAGATAGTCGAGCACTCATGTAGGAACTAATTTAAAAAAAATGGTAACTTTTTAATAGTATTAATTTAACTATTTAAAATATTACTAAATTTTATATCTACAAAATATTATATTTTAATTCGAATATGTACATATGTTATTTTATAGTTAAGCTACCTTAATTTAATATTTGTTTTCTTCTTTCATATTTATATAAAGACTTAGTAACCTGAGTATGGTTATAACTTTTGAGCATTGTATGGTTCGATGGTTAAAACATTAATAACAAAAAATAAACATTCTTATTTTCTTTTGAATTTTTTCAATTTGTTTTTATTGGGTTTTTTACATATTATGATATTGCAGATACATTTGTTTTTGTTTGTTCATATATGACAATAATATTTTAGTCTGAAATGCTTATTTACGTTCTTTTTGCCTAAATGGTTCGATTGAGATGCATCTGTGAGGATAGGAACAAGTATTATAGTATCAAAAATTAGGAAATCGAACAAAAAATATTAGGTTTTACATATTCACAACATATTTCGACATCTATTAACACAAATACGTCACATATAAAAATTTTAAAGCTCTCAAAATTGCATCTTTCCAAGTAAAAGTACAGATATGTATAATAATAAAATAATATCTTGTGCTCTATTTATTATCAAAATTGATGAAATGAATGGGGGTTTGTAAAGTAAATTGTAAGTCCGGATGAAGGAGTCAGAATAATATAGGTCTAAAGGAGTATTTTTAACTGATATCGCAACAATATTATATTATGGTAATATTTGAATTCCTTTGATTATTGTAATTACATATATGATACAACCAACTGATACAAATTTTCACTTATATTCAGTTCACTTTGGGCTTCAAAAATTAGGGATTTTTTTACTTGTTAATCTATCTTGTTATAGATTTTAATATATTTTAAATGCAACAAAAAGTAAAGTTAAACAAAACTTTAAGAAATGGATTTACAAATGAATAGAAATAAAGTAAAATATTAATATTTCCCTTGTTAATTTTTTTAAATAGAATGTTATTCATTCTCGAATAAAGAGATCAAATTTTAAGGATCAAATAGCTCAAATAGTTGTTTTAATCTGGACAATATTGCATTAATAGATTTAATTTTTTTGATTTTTGTGGTTTTAAGCATGATAATAATAAAATTAAGGACTTTACTCAAAGAAAGAAATTCGATTAAATAAATTGAATCGTAAAAATAATGATTTTTAATTTAACAAAATTGCATTAAGATAATAAACGTTTTAGATTTTTAAATATATATTTTAATAATTGAACATTATGTATCATATTTTAATAATTGACTGGTAAAAATAGTATTGAATATAAACTTAAGAACAAAACAAAAATAAAACCCCTATCAACTAAGATTTTTCTTAATCAAAACTTGAAACTAAATTATGATGAGTATTACCGATATGGAGCCGAGTAATAGGTAGAAGTACAATGTTTTTCCTCGGAGTAAACAAGTCCGTGACTAGTGTTTCGAGGAGGAACGCCCGAGAATGTCTTTTGCGCGACGATTTCATTAGGAAGGAGAATGACTCTTTCGATTTTGCAATGATCGATGAGACAATTGGCCACGTTGGGATCCTCGAATTCCAGGAGGTCAAAGATAGAGGGGTTTCCTCCTTTGGCTTTTTGTTTTTCCACGTCATAGGATTCTTCTCGAAACCTGAGGACATATTTGGACCCCTTGAAGTTGTAGTTCCGGGCAAACTTCTCAAATAGAGCCTTGTCCTCATAATTGTCGAAAATAAAACTTCTTAAATTCCGACGTATTTCGGAATCCACGAGGATCTTCTGATGCTTTCCTACACCACTCTGAAAAGGATAAATACACAAAATAGTATTTTGTTTTTTCATTGTTAGTTCTTAAACACATACGAGTAAAATTATGTTCATTAAAATTGAAGTAAATACACATAAATAATACATTAACATTTCTGCTTTTTAAATTACTTAAGAAAGCATAATAATTAAAATAACTGATTTTTAAATCACTTCTGATTTATAAAATAATAGAGTACAAATATCATCTAATTAAAATATTTTAATCTTTTCAAAAGTGTATAATAAATTTTAGAGTGTTTAACTTCCTCAGACGCCATAGTTCACGCCATTGTCTAAGAGGAATGTATTTTGAGGTCTAAAGCGGCATACCTTACCGCAGCCGATAGTAAAACTGCATTCAATTCCTAGAGAA
Organism: Caligus rogercresseyi; assembly: GCA_013387185.1. Classification (NCBI taxonomy): domain Eukaryota; kingdom Metazoa; phylum Arthropoda; class Copepoda; order Siphonostomatoida; family Caligidae; genus Caligus; species Caligus rogercresseyi. The sequence continues at coordinate 30,949,361 of CP045890.1, forward strand.
GTAATTTTGTTTTTTAATATTACCAAGTACATCTTGGAGTCAATATAACATTAAGGTTTTAGCAGAATTATTAATTATATGAAGCAAAAGCTGATTGATTTTATATATTTTAAATGGTTTTTCTCGTATTATATCTTATTTATTTTCATTGCTTTCGGTGTGAGATAAAATGAATGCTAAACGATATTATTACTGAGGTAAAACTTTTTATCGTTAATACTAAGTTCTATAAAGTAATTGTTTTTCATTGATCCCAAAAATGAGGTACGTTTAACTTTGTCGTTTGTTTTTTTTAGTTTATTCATAGTTTTTTTAACCTAGTTTTATTGCAATAACCAATGCCTATTTTTAATACTGGTCATAGAAACCGTTATGCGAGTTTATATTTTAATTGAAAATTGACCAAAGTACATTAACATCAACTCGAAACCAAGCCATCCCTTTATTAAACAAAAAAACAGGACCTACATAAACTAACACCAAAATATAACTTTGGTTTGATATGCATGAGCATAAAAAGATTTATTAAGTTTGATACTTCGAGTTCACTATAGTTGTAAATTGTATAAAAAGGTGTGACTTTAAATCTAGTATTGATAATTAAGACAACCATATCTGCAAGATTAATGCAGATTCGATGGAATCAATACATAAAAAATGCAAAATACTTAGATGCATGAGTGACTGGACCCTACACTCTTCCATAAGTGGGTCAAAAATGACCCATGTTAGAATCAATGTGTTTTTATGCCATTTTGGTCATTTGGTTAAGAATAATCACTTGTATAATATTTAGTATTATATTAGGACCAAACAAGAATGATTTCATATTTGAATATCTTTATTTTAACTTTTTAACATTTTTGAAAAAGAAAATTACCCAGAACAGCAATAGAAAAATGTGTCTTGTCTCATCACTGTATGCAGTTCAGACAAACTACCTGTAATACAAAAACTACAATTTCTTAAAATGTATAAAAGGTAAGTTAAAAATGTAAATGGCATTTTATCAAAAACATGTTTTGTGAGGAATACCTGGAATATGAAATAATAACAATTTTTCATTACGAAGATATTTCAAGAAAACAACATCACCGGGTCATTTTTGACCCACTTATGCATCTAAGGGTTGAAAAAAACGTAGCTTCAATACTACTTTAAGATATTATTTTTCTTTGGCCAATCTATTTTTCTCTCCTTTCCTTCGACAAATGCATTTTTTTCTAGTTATATTATATTTTCCTTGGTTTACATTCATAGTCTATAACTATAACTTCAGAGATGATGTAGGTTATTATTATGTATTTCCTCTTAAGTTTTTGTTTAAATAAATACGCAGTATATAATTAGCTTTAATTTTATGTAGTGATCATTTATCACAATGACCATTTAATTAAGGGAAACATAGACATTTTTGACGTCATTGAAAATAGATGCATACACTCTAAAGTACAAATTTGTGGTAATCTTAATTTATATTTACACTTCTAAATTTTCTCGACCAAAAGATACTCCAAATGCCATTGGAAGTATCCGGTAGGAATGACTATAATCAAGCGTTTTGTAAATAAAAATAAGTTGTAAGTACATTAAAATGAAGGAAAGTTCTTGTGTAATATCTTAAAATTTGATAATATAATTAATTTTGAATATTTTATTCAGAAAGATAAAAAAATACGTGAATTAATAAAAATATAATTGTAAAATTCCCTTTCACAAGTCCACATAGATTACATCTATTAATATTTTTCATTTGATATTTATAAAACGTATTAATTTTATTAATTGGACAAGACAATCAACGACAGAATTTTGATTTCAGGAGCAATATGTGATCTTTATCAACTAACGTAATGCTACAAGTATTCGACAAATTTATTTGCTTATTTATAAAAAAACACGATCGGTGTCGGTGGAAGAAATCCACCGTCAGGAGTACTGCTTTATCAACATAAGGAGCACTGAAAATAACGATTATGAAAATATTTACCTTGAATCGAATATAGGCGCCGATGGGTCCAATGGGTTTTTTCTTAAAAAAATTATGATTCTCTTCAATGGCACTACAGAGCTTAACCATGTCAGATCCATAAACTGCAAAATTATTATCCTTCAATCCCTTCAGGCTTTTAATCTTCGTTTAAGGGCTTCCATCTTAGACTTGTTGGCTGACATTTCATGCCGCTTCTCGCGGGCTCTATCTTCTATGCCCTCAATGGTTTTTTCAATGCTTTGAAGGTGATTTGCCGTGGTATTCACCTTCGATTGGCCGCAGCGATGGCATCATTGAGAGCCTCTTTGGCAGCCTCCCGGGACTTCCTCTTTTCCTGCGTTTCCGAGACATCTTGGGCTTTAAGCCTCTGAACAAGGGTCTTCAGATCCGATATCTCTCTATCTAAGTCTCGCGCTCTCCTATTGAAGTCCTCCCGCTTCCGGCTCGAGGTCTTGAGCCCGGCCTCTGCTTTAAGAAGAACTTCCTTGGCACTCGCCTTCTCAGCTTGAAGACTACTTTCAATCTCTTTAAAGTGTGTCAGCTCCTTATCCTTCTCTGACTTTTTCAGCTTCAACTCCCGAGCAGTCTCCTCACGATCCTCGATTAATTTATCGTATTTCTGCGTCTTGGCATTGAGGCCCTCTGAGGTCCGTTCCAGGGTCTTCTCGTGGCCTTCCAACTCCTTCACAATGGACCAAGCGAGCTCGGCCTTCATGTTTTTAATGTCTTTTCGTCGGGACTCGATGCTTTGTAGAAAATCATATTCCTTCTTCCATTTTTTGTACTCCTTCTCAAGGGATTCCTTATAGCCCACTTTTTCTTCTAATCTCGTCTCTGCTTCCAGCTTTTTCTCGTTCGCAGAGGAGTAAAACTTCTTGCAGTCCTCCAACTGTGAGGCAAGCATGAAAAAAGTATAGAGTTTCTTTTCCGTTGCATCCTTGAGGAGTGTCTTGGCGGTTTCCTGCATTAGAATCGTCACAGGATTCGTGATTTGAATGGAAAATGCGGAGAGGATTCGAGTCAACTCCCGTGAGGGCTTTTTGATAGGCACTAAGTGACCTCGGGAGTCTTTAAACTTGTAGGTACTCCCCCCAGATCGACTCAGGGTTCTGATCACGACCAGTAGTGGCCCAAATTCCTCTGTGCGATATCCGTTCTCTCCTCGATTACATAGACTCACTTCCACGCTGCATGAAGAAGAGCCCTCACGGATTAAATCCCTGAGGGAGGACTTTCCCAGATCCTTGGCCTTCGCACCCAGGCAAAAAAGAACGCCCGTCAGCACAGCAGACTTCCCTGAGCCGTTTTGCCCTGCGAGGAAGTTCACACGACGAGTCGGAGAGTAGATAAACTCCTGATGACACATGAAATGTCGAAGAACAACCTTATCGATCATTCCTGGGAGACACTCCCATGTCTCGTCTTGGCATCGAAGTATCTTGGAATCCACACGGGTATCCTCGATACCTCCTGGGCGCTTCATCCTCGATCAGAAACACTCCCACAAACTACTGCTCACACTGCGGATGTTCTATTGTTATGAAATATATATCTTCCCGCCAAGATCCATGTATGTATGTGGAATGTTCATGAGTCTAGATGTAAATAACCAAAATAAACTGACGCACTACTTGCATTCTTCTCTTTCTTAATCAGCATTTGTTATTGCACTTTCAGTCATTGAATCCATAAAGTCATAGATTATATATCTCAGAGCCTTAGGGCTCTGATGTATCTGATATCCAGGCCGTAGGAGGAGGGACGGCAGGTTCACTTTTCACTAGTCCAGGCTAAATTTTAACCGTAGGAATTTGAGTTGTGTTACACATTGAAAATAATTTTTTGTCCACCTTCATTTTTGCCACATCAATATGATTTCCCTTCCTACGGGCTGATAACATATCTAATCATAAATATCCAATACATACATATAATGATGAAATCATGAAAGTAATTTGAAATGGGATACACCTATTATTGAGTTTGTATTTATTATGTGGTAAATACATATTTCTTTAATTTTAAATACTATCCTCATTTCAAAATACGTATTTCCATGTTAACCTGATACGCGAGAGAACTTTTCAGATAATAACATTAATAACAAATGTTTCCATTTTTTAAATGGATTTACAATGTGAACCAAATATACATGGAACGACTCATCTTTATGTTTCCATTTTTTAATTCGATTTAAAGATTCATAAACGATTTAATTCTGGCTAAATAAATAGTGTAGGGTTTGATTATAATTTATAACCTTTAAAAGATTATTATCATTCAAGGTTATCATTGATGTTTTTTAATATCAAACTCCAAAAAATATTTAGGAAGAATGAAATGTCAGTCATTCATTTCATGACGCTTTGCAATTCAAGTTTTGTGACGTCATATAGTTTTGATGGAAAATACTTTCTTCCTTGAACGCCCTCTGTCAAAAAAATATAAATACAGGAGACTCATCAACCTCGATTTAAGAAAAAGTTATTCATTTGGCTAAATAAAGGGACATCACTACTTAAAGAAGTGTTTGATATATAAAATATAAGATGACTATTTCACTATCTTGGATATAGATATTCCATCGAAATTTATGATAACGACGTCTTTATTTATCAAATGAATCACATGACTATAAAACAGAGTCCAAAAATTAAGAAAACTGATATTCTTTCCTCCTGTACAAAAAAAAAGTTGCCCTTGCCAGTTTTTATAGTAACTAAACTATACATTTTATGTTTATTGACCAAAAATTGACATCAACGTACGACAAACAATTTAAATGAGGATCAAAAATTGATTTTTAAAACGTAACTTTGCATTTCATACAAGGACTCGAGTCGTTGATATCCTATATATAGGATATGCATTCACAAAGTTGTACTTTATTTCCGCTAGGGTCGCAAGCGTTTTATTTTCCCTCTTCTTTATGTCTTTTATATATAAGTCCTTGCTTTTATAATGCTCAACCACGACTCAAGCTGCTTGAACAACAAGTCTTAAGATAGAGGAACGGTGATGTAAGATTCTTGACTTACATAAGCCTCAGATAGAGGAGTGTGTCGCTTTGGGCATGATGGAGGGGAATCCTACGCAATCCCCAATTCAAAACAGTTTCAACATGACCAACTGTGAAACACTTCATCTCTTCCCTCGGAAGGCTTCCCAATGGGACCGAGGCGACAAGCAATATCTCTATGACTCCCAAGGAATCGAATTCTTGGACGCTATCAACGGGGGAAAACGGCTCATGTGGGCCATTGCCATGCTCAAGTAAGGTCTTTGGTATTCCCTCGACTATGACAGGGCTCAATGAATGCCTTAGCCTAGGATGGAGATGAAAGTAGGACTAAGCTGATGGGGATGGGTTTCATGGGTCTGATAGGTCTTGAGTCAACATCTTGGGAGCAATAGACCTCAAACCATTCATCTGTAATATCCAAAACGAAACAGAAACAGATCCTGGTACCCTCCTGCGCAAAGTAGTCTTTTGGAGTAGTATGAAGATCATTCTACATAATAATATATATAGTTTATACATCAACTTTTCATAGAACTTCATATATATTTTGCTTTTTTAAGATATATATTTAATGGTCAATTTAAATGGTTGAGAATTGTGTCTAGTGTGTCACTGTGTTGAATAGCTTTGAATGTTGAATATTGTCTCTTTCTTTTCCAGGTCATCAATGCCGTTCGAAGTCAAATGGCCAAGCTCGGCACAATGCGTGGCGCTTCAATTCCCATGCCTACGTGGATCGAATCACCTCCTACCTTCCCGAACGACTCTCCGTGGCCTACCTGTGCAACTCCGGGAGTGAGGCCAATGACTTGGCTTTGAGGTAAATCATGACTTGATCATCTCGCCCCTGGTACAATATCTCTCCTGGAAAGTCCAGAAGGTCATGACGGCGGGCTCGAATGAGGAGACCCACGACTTTGTTGCTAATGGGAACGTAAAGCTCAAAAAGGCGGCCGAAGGAAATGGAGCCTCCGGCCTGCTGGATGAGATCACCAAGTCCTGAATCTCTCGACCGATGTGAGCATTAGCCTTGATGCCCCGCATAGCGGATCGCTCCGTGTACTTATCCCTTCCCTCCATTCTTGAGCATAGGAGAGGGTCTTGGACCTCTGCCAAAATTCACAAACCCCTTTTTTCAAATGAAGAAGAATAACTGCTGTTGATTGTGATGTAACGTCGTCAAAGTAGTTTAGTATTAATATTTATTCTTCAGGGATGATTCACGTGTTAAAGGGACGCATTTCATTAGTATTACAATACGATGGAAAAAGTAGGTCAGAAGGGAGAGGCTCTTATATCTTTCTTTTAGTTGACCGGGCGAACGAAAGCCTTGTTCTCGTTATACTCCTTGTAAATATCCTCCATGGACCTCTTGAGAATGATGGGCGTCTCGTCATTTTGTCCTTGAAAGAGAATTTCTGGCTCAAATGCTACTAGTCCGTACTTCTTTGCTCGAAGGAGAAGCCCCACAACTTTATCATTTATTTTTGTGTATAAACGGAATAAGTCCCCAAATAGAAGCACAGATCGGCCCCCGCTGTCCACTCCATACATATAGATGATTTCACAGAGCTCAAGTATCTCCTGTAAAATAGAAAGTATTTTTAAGTACTGGATTATTAGAGGTTAGAGTGTTAATAACTTCTTTTCTGAATAATTATTAGTGAAGCAGCTTATATTTCCTTGCATAAGTATAAAAAGTTAACAAAATTGTTAGTAATATTGCTTTTTAATAATAGAAATATCTCCATTTATAATACGAATATTGATGTTAATGATATTCAATTATTTATAATGCCTTTAAAAACTCCTTCTAAAACAAATATTATTTTAATTAACACTTAAAATTTATTTCTTAAGAGCCCTACTTTGTGTACATGGGTATGAGCCTTTTTTCCACGGGCTTCAGTTCGTGTTCCTTCCTGAGGACGGCCGTAGCCTGGGTCTGTCTTCTTTAGGGGACCCGTCGTGTCTTGCACAAATCCGCCTTTTGACATATTTCTTTGAAGGAAATCTATGCGAGAGCCTATGCTTAAGCTAGAAGATGAAGAAGCTCCTCTCTCTTCCTCTCTATGTACAGATAGTGTGTTTGTGATAGGCTCTTAATAGTTGGGTTAATTATAGATATGGATAGAATGGGTAGACAATGGGGGGGACTTGAGTCCTATTATATGAATCTATTCAATATGCACAACAATGAATAACAATTTAATCATTTGTTTGTTCAAAGATAGTACCGCAGAAGTACTACGTTCCGTGATCCAAGGTGGAATCGGTAATAGGCTGATCTTAGTATTTTCCCTGTGACACACACCCATATTGATATAACATTTGTATGTTAATAGCGCTAAGGCCATTAAATATGCAGAATAATTGAATCATTTTTGTCCGTGGTGTATAGTCACTTACTCATTTAAGCATTGATCTTAACAATAGCCAAAATGAGCTTATTAGCTGGACTATCAATGTTTAGGATGCAGGTTTGACTCCGCAGAGGGGAAGATCAGAAGATTGATAAGCCTCAATGAAAATATATATTCTTAGGTTCGATGGACAAACTTAATGTTATAATACTTATTCATATCCACAAGAATGGAATTCCGTCAAATCGAAGATGCAAAAAACAACTAAATCACATTAAACAGATTCATATAATGGGATTGGATGCTCAGAAAATGATGATTTGAGGTACTACTTACTTCACGTCTGACGTTTTTGGATTGGCGTCTAATTCTTGATTTCGATGGAGCATAGCCGTTTCTCTCAGCCATTGAGCCTTTGCAGATGCCCAGTGAGCTCATTTCTTAATGGAATGTGATTTTTTTTCTTACTGTTGCTTCTGCGCTTATGTTGAGTTGTATGTATAGCAGTCTTCTTGATTTTTTTTACTTATTTTCTTCTGTTTCTACTACTTGACATTTAAAGAAATTTATTTATAGTTGTTCTTCAAGTAGAGATCATCATACACTAATAGGGAAAGAAGATATCACCTAATGTGTTATATGCTTATGTGTTTTCAGACTTGCAAGACGATTCACAGGCGCAGAGGACGTGGTTGTGATATACGGAAGTTACTATGGCAACACCTGTTCCCTGGTTGACATATCCCCCCTGCTCTTTTCAGAAAAGAAACAGCCCAAAGATTTTGTACACGTAGCGAAGCCCCCGGATGAGTACCGTGGGAGGTATGCCGACGTTTCAGACCCTGATACGAGGGCGGAGCTCTATGCTCGAGACATACGGATGCAGATCAAAGAAGACATCATTGGACGTGGAAAAAAGTTGGCTGCTTTCATTTATGAACCCCTCTTCTTCAACTGTGGGCTTCACATTCCTTCCAAAGTATTTTACAAGGAACTCTTCAGAACTATACGAGAATTCGGGGGGCTCGTCATTGCTGATGAGATCAGCAGTGGCCTTGGGCGAACAGGGAGCCACTTCTGGAGTTACGATCTATTTGATGCTGCTCCGGATATTGTGACGGTAAGATGGTATACACAATTCGATATTAAGAATATATGATTAAAGGGGGAAATGCTTAAAATAAAAAAAAGGTAACACAAAAAAGGAAAACTTGATGTTTATTTCAGCATTATTAATCACATTAATAAAAATGTTGAAAGCTGGATTTTCTTCTCATATCTACAGCCCTTTATTATTATCATCACAATTATTTTTTTAATATGAAAATTGAAGTGGGAAGTAATGAGTCACATAAAAGTACTATCATAATTAGTAATTTAAAAATATAAAGTGTCCTCTTCTAGCTTATATATATATATGGTTCCAATAGTTTGATTATTTTTCCGAAATATAGAATTGATACATTTCATTTGGAATTTACAATTTAAAGTTCCAATCCTTGCTGATGAAAGATACACATTTTGCTCAAATATAGAACTTCTGAATTTCCCAGCCTCATAAAATGTATTTAGTTTTCTCCTTCAAAACTTGAAATGAACAATGAAATCGATTTGCTTAACATTTTCCCTCCCAACAGTTTATTTCTAACACCAGGCAATTATTTATAATATTCATTTTTTCTATTTTCAGTGCGGAAGTTCTATGGGAAATGGACTTCCGATGGGAGCTGTGTTTTGTTCTCGTGAAATATCAGAGAAGCTGGGCTACTACTACTCAACATGTGGGGGCAATTTGGTCTCCTGTGCAGCCGCTTCCGCCGTACTGGATGTAATAGAAAATGAAAAGCTCATGTCCTCCGCACAAAACGTTGGGAAAATGCTTGAAGACGGCCTCAAAATGCTTATGGTAATGACTCTCGAGTCTATATTATTTAGTAATCCTTTCAATATTTTATTCAATTGTTTTCATAGGATAAATACCCAAATAACCTTGGGGATGTACGAGGTTTGGGCCTTCTATGGGCAATTGAAATAGTTAGCGAGAGAGTGACCAAGACCCCGGATACCTCTCTCACCAAGAAGATCATGGAGGGACTTGCCTCAAAACAAATACTGGTTAACATTGGCGGGAACTATGAAAACATCATTCTTTTAAGTCCACCGCTTTGTTTTAACATCGAGAACTGCCAGAGGTGAAAAAAGGTCTATTTAGTTATTCATATTTTCAAATGAAAGAAGAAAAATATATAAGCCTAGTTACTAGTAAATTCTAGGTAATTGGTATAAGTATGAGTTGATTTTGAGAAGGAGGTCTTCATTTTTTCACTTTCTTATAATTCGGTGAGTTCACTTTCATGCGAATTCTTTAAGCTATTTTAGAGGAAATATATTCTACATTACAAAAAAAAAAGAAGTTCAGTATATTGTTAACTGTATTCGTAATAACAAGAACGATTTAGGGTGGATATTTTATTGTTCGCTTTTTTATTAAATCCTTTTATTGTTGAATAATTTTTAAATGATACAAAAACTCTAGCTCATTGTCTATAATTGGAATAACAAAAAGTTGGTCCTCGTAAACTCATTAATAACGTATTTTTCCAGCTGTTGGCACATTTTATTATTATTTTTTAACAAATAATCTATAGCCTTCAATCTACTTATTTTATTTACAGATTCGTTCGGTCTCTTGATGAAGTTCTTAACTTTAGCCTGAGTCTCATCAAAACACTTGACACGAGTGTGAAAAGAATTGCTCTTGAGGAAGAAGAGGACCCTTTTGAGTACAAAAGAGTTAAACTTGAAATGGATAAATTTGAGGAATTGGATTAAGGTGAATGTCAAGACTGAGTGGTATTAATTTACTCTTAATATCCGGTAAAATCTATCCGTTAAGGAAACCTTCAGCTCACTACCCAATAAGGAAAATGTGGGACCAAGTCTACGTTCAATAATATTATAATACTCCCCATTTTCCTTTCACTTCTACTTACTTTATGAGCAAGCATTTTTAATACTGAATAATGTTTTTATGTTCATGGTTGTTTAAAAGAGATAATTATTTTTATGTATGTGTACGGTTTTGTATGTTGATTGATGAAATATACACGTTTATTGCCTATAAAAATTAGGAGGGTATCTTATTTCTTAGAGAAGAATGATGTTATATTTTTAGAGCCAGAAGCCGACTTGGCAAGAGCCTTCTGCTTAGAATTTTGAGGACGGATGTTGCGTTCGTCCTTGGGGGAGGTTAAATAGTCTTCCTGAAGTTCGGATTTACGTCGCTTCGCATCGCTTTCGTTGCTTTGTTGTGAGGAAGAAGATAGTCTTTTCTTATAGGAGGTGTTAGTGTCGGAAGGTGAAATACCCAAATGAGTCATAAGATCTGCAGATAGTTCCTTATCGATGTAGTCTGAGAGGATACCCAGAGCATACATGGTTTGTTGTTCCTCAAGGCCGCTTATTGAAGAATGTTTTTTGAAGCCCTCAGCCGTGGTGGAATCAATGTGTATGCTGTCTCTAGCTATGACTTCTGCTATGGCCTTCACCTTCTTAGAAAGATATGCAAGGGTCTTTTCGGAGTTTAGCTGCCATACATTCAAATCTGCATCACCCATTGAATCAGCTACGAGGGGTAAACGAGTCTGTAAAGAAGGGAGATAAATTAATCCGATAAATAATGTTGGAGCACTGTAACAGGTATTAAAACAAAAATAACAATCAGTGGAGATATAAGTACAAATTTTATGACCTATATTTAATCATAGTTGTGCGTATCATGTGTGAGCAAAAATAAGTAATAAAATTGTGTAATGTACTAAGAGCTTCACAATTGTGAACTCGGAAATCTCTTATCCGAATAAACATGCTTGATAGCAATTTATTGAATAAACCTTTTCATATCACCAAATATTTTGAACATCATATCAACTAAATAAATGAAATATTCATCAAACATATAAAAAGTAGGGGGGGGGGGGGGGAACTAAAACTAAAAAAACACGACACTACCTCATATTTCGAAAATGTAGATTTACACCAATCCAGTTATATCAATTATTATAGCATCTATTTCTTCTATGGCGTACACTGAAGTAGGTTTAGTTAGGGTTGATATTTGGTAATATGGTGAAGTAGTTGACATATTTATTACTGCTCATAGATATACTGACAATGAAATGCTATGGTAATTGACTAAATTAATAATTGAGATTTGCTTTAATTACTAAACAACAAAAAATTATAGTCTTATAGCACTTGAAAGTATGCATTGGAGGTAATAGACAGACCATTACATGAGATAATCGAACTAATAGACACTAAGTAAATGTATTTATTAATGTTATATTTTATTAAAAGCGATCCAATGCATTTGTCAGTCAGACCATCAAATAAAAACACTTCGTAAATACATATTTCGAAATATGCATGGCGTATTTTTTCAGCGTTCATTTTTGTATGCGCATGTCTGTATTGTGGATTTTGAAGATAGTGTGTTTAAAGTTGATTATTCATATTACATAAATAAAACACTGACCAATAAATTACTGATAAAATTAACTAATTATATGTACTTATAATTAACTTTTTTTATTTAAAAAGTTTAATGTTTTAAATACCCAACAACAACAACCAAAAATTCGAGAGCAATAGTACTTAAAAGCACGCAATGGAAGTAATAGGCAGTTATCAAAACAGTTATTTTGTGCAATCCGAGGAAAGGACAGATTTTGTAAATACATACCTTGAGAAGTGGTGAGTCTGTGATCTGTTCATGAGGAATAAGATGATCCAGTGGGATCTTCTTTCGCTCTTTGAGGTAGGGCAAAGCCAAGAAGACGGGATCGAACGGTGTGGCCATCCAGAGCCGTCCATCACTTTCCACAACCTCACCAACGAACCAGGCTCGGTGCGCATCAGAATACGCTCTAAGTTCTCGTAAATCTCCATCCTGGCCCTTCAGTAAAAGGAAGTTCCGATGATTAGGACCTTCTAGTGAAAAAATATCCAGAGATTTCGCTTGGACATCCTCTAAAAAAAAGACAAGGATGCTTTTGTACAGCTCAGCAACGATAATAATAATAATAATAGTGGACCTTACCTTTCGGAAGAATAATTAGGGAAAACTTCCCATCCTTCACAGAATTTTGTTCCATTTCGGCTTTGATCGGCATGACTTCTAATACTACTACTAATATTATTATTGTTGGATGTTTCGCGCGAAGCAACAGCAAATTGTGTGTTTGTAGTGTTTTGATAGTATTACGTCATAATGGAGTAAGCAAACCTTTGACATCTAGCACAAAAAAAAGTAGAAAAGATATGCTCCACTTCATTTTTTACAGAATGGGAACCCCCATAAAGATTTAGAAAATATTAGAACCACGTTGAGGGGATTTTTATAGTTCATTGTAAACCCAATTTTTCCACAATTTGAATGCATTCTTGCTTAAACGGAAATTCCATGTTATGGTTCAGTGAATATCTTTTGTTTTTAGAACATGGAGGATTTTTTATTTACTTGCTAAGATGGTATTTATCGTATGAAAAGTATTGTTCCAAAGGTCCATTCAAGGTCAGGGAGGCCTTCTTTAGGGGTTCCATCTCTTGAGTCTTCACTCTCCTCTTCTTCTGACTCCACACTAGACAAAATCACCACTTCAAGGTCACAGTTTAGGATGTCTATGATGTCCTCTGGCTTTGCTTCTATAATTTCAATTGAGTATTCTTCATCATAGATCCTAATGGGAGTATTTCTCCTACGGATATGACTGAAAAATACTGAAGCTTTGCCTCAAGCAGTGACTTTGGATCTCCAAGTTCGGAAAACCCCTTAGAGAGTGGTCGTATGACCACAGAGACCCCAACGGGTGGATGAGGACTTAAATGTTCAATCTTGACTAATTCATCTTCATTGAGCTAAAATCCAAGAATTGTTGCATTTTTGGGGAAATTGTTAAAAAGTAAATAATCTATCATACATTTAAATGAGTAAGCATCCAATCAGGAAGGAAGACTTCTTCAATCGGAGCAGTAAATTCCAATACTCCACAGTAAAGCACATTTCCTTTAGGCTCAGATATTTTAAAAAGCATATGAGTCTGAGGCTCTTCTTGAAATAAGGGCATTCCGTCTGGGATCAAGTGGATCACTCTCTGAAGAACCCTCACAGGGAGCGTGATCCTTCCTCCATAGAGGTAATTTTCCAATTGGTTTTTGCAAACTTTGGAGAAGGGTCTGACTTTAAATTGATAGGGCTCTTCCTCCATGATTCCTTTTAATTTTGATACGAAGACAAATGTCTTACGCAAAAAAATAAATGTAATAAAAAAACACTTTTTTCGTTGTTTTAAGGTAGGAAGTCTCAATCAACTTGGGCAAGGAAGCGAGGTACTTCAACAGGTTATGATTATTCCATGCACGCCTATTAATACTTGCTTTATAGACTTTGGTTTCAGTAGAGCAACATCTAGTGCAGAATCAAGATGAGTAAAGGACTATTTATTTGCCTCATATTGTCGTCATATCAGGCTGCTTCTCACAGGATGATATACGATTACCAACAAAATATTCTGGACTGTGAACCACCTCAAGGAATTGAAAACCTATCTGAAAAGGACAAATGTAGACTTATTCCCACATGGACGTGGCCTGGAAATCCTCAAGGACCCTGTCGAGCCTTTTTTACAAAGTGGTACTACGACGTGAGCAAAGAGGCCTGCATATCAATCACTTATGGAGGATGCTGCGGGACAGACAATCTCTTCGACAGCCAGGAGCTCTGTGAGGCCAAATGCACTTAATATACAACACCTTCATTCAAATATATTCATATTATTTGAAGATTGAATCTCAAAATGATTATTGAAAAAAGACATAATATGAAAACCAGAAGAATGATTAAATATCTCAAAAGTGTTATAATGATGTATGTTAAATAAAATGTATTACTAAATTATGTTACAGTTTAAAAAAATACAGAAGATATTACCAAATCATTTATTTGTTATAAAATGTATTATATTTAAAAACAACGTGAAGTTTGATGTTTTTTTTGCTACTGCCTTGAATTATCCAATGGAGGAAGGGGGTATTGATGTTTTGGATAAAGTAATTGGATACTTGAAATTAAAGCGTTAAAGTAAAGTAGCGTATGCAAGGAAAAAGTAAACAAAAAAAATTGGCCAAATTTTGTAATTTCCTTCAACGTTAGATGTCGTTGTCCATGAAATTACGTCACAATCCTATTTAAAACCGGTTTAAAGGGATTAAATTTGATGATTTGAAATATATCAAATAACAACAAAACGTTTCCAAATATAAATAATAAAAGGACTTTGTTATTATTTTCAAAGAGCTCAAGCATCAAAGCAGCGCCCCTTACGGACTAAAGAAGAACTAATATGTAGTCCAATTTTTTTGGGGGAAAAAAGGAAGAATTTTATGTTATGCATGCGCTACTTTAATTTAACGCTTTACTTGAAACCTATCCACTTCTATCAATTATTCTATATTTATCTTCGTCATTCTGGTTAATTTCCGCTAATTGATATTATATAATGACATCCATCATATTTTGTGCATGAAGATAAAACGTCTTTGGCCAGTCAGGTGTATCATCTAATATTATAGCAATCGAAGTTGCACACTCGACTTATGTTGGTCGTAAAAGGATTCTAAGAACATATTTTGTTAACAATCGGTTTAAGTGTCCGTGATTTAAAAAATCCAGAATGAATACAGTGGATTAATAGTTTTTAGAAAATATTTGATGGTAAAATATATTTATTAAGGCATACGAGCTGAAAGAATCTGGGTCCATCATATATATTCAGATTCCGAGAGAGAACTTGTCATGCTTGGACTCGACTGTAGAGAGAAAGCAGCTATTTAATGAATATAATGTATTATTATAATTATATTATGGTTTTCAATATTTATAAACGGTATAATTATTATAAAATATATATGCATATCTCATGAATATCTTCATAAAAAGATAAACATTGAGAAGGCATTAACTAAATATTGGTTTAGGATTACATCACCATATGACTCATTTCCACAAACTAATAATGATTTGGTGTATCACAAAAAAAAAAAACAAGTTATAGGTGCAGTTTTGTTTAGCCAAGGTTTCCTACATAGATCAAAGTCACAGCCTTGAAGTTCTTTGACTCTACATACGGTGACATAAAACGAAATTGCGTGGGCTTAATTGTCATCAAAGGTTGTTTTGCTCTTTTTATTTGCTCTATTATGTTATTATATGTGCTTAGGCTTGGAACATAAAGCATCCACCATAGCAATATGATACCGTAAGACCAATGATATACATCTAAATATATATGTGTATGTTATCTGTTCATCAAACCGTCATGGGTGGGTAAATATAATCGTATTTATACGTATTATGCTTGGATACCTCTACACCATTTAGGGAATTTTAGCTTCAATCTAATACTCTTGTGAGGCCCCTTGATTAAAAATAAATGTCCCGAGGAATAAAATTTTATTTATTAACTTTAATGCGTTTTATTAAGTATTCAAATATGTTTAACAGGACCAAAGAACCCTCTTCTATCGATCGACTATATATCACGCTATTAGTAGTGCTATTCAGTAGTATCAATCTATTTAATATAAATTGCTACTCATGGTATTACAATAAGCTATAATTAGCTATATTTAGATATTTAGACGTTATATAAAAACGGCAAATTTTATCTAAAATATATTATTAAGACGTATTTTAGATAGACTTGTAATTTATAGAGTAATTTATTTCTTGAAACAGAACTGTATCTAAACTTTTTTTCATCATTCTGAACCCATAATTCTTCTTTTATGCTATATTGCTTATTCGGTAGTATTTGTTTTGTATTTCATGGCACGTTTGGTATTTACGATGGGCTAACGTAATGTTTCATGCCGTTCATTAAATGGAGTACAGTTAATATTTCAAAAATAATATTCTTTCATTTGTCTTAAATGTTGTTGAATTTGGTGATGTCCCGCGAGCAATTTGTACACACTTTTTACTTCTTTAATGCTAATCATTGGTCCTATTGCCTAAATGCTCACATTTTCAGCTTGTGAGGATAAATTGTTATACAATTCGAATTTATATCGTCTGTTTAATAAAGAATAAAAATTGATAGTTTTTTATATAGCGTGATAGCCGTTTTTGGCTATGGTAGGTTAATAATTATCATTGTTTATAATTGGTAAGCTCCGATAGGAAAAGTTTTCTAATAGACAACTGCAGAGACTATGAATGATTTGCCAAACTAATATTTCAACTAGTATATTAACTATGATGTATATATCTGCAACATTAAAATTGAATGGACTTCCTTTTGTTAACACTTCTGTTATACCTTCTATATGTATATGTATTTTATAAAAAAATCTAATCATGATTACACTTTATGAAAAATAAAATTATTATTGGATTTGATTTATTACAAGTTTTATAATTTTTTTTGTTAAAAAAGAGCCAAAATATAATGAAAAATGCATTATTTATTTAAGTAAAGGTGAAAGTTGCGTGACTGAAATATAGTTTTATATTATGACATAAAAAGAAGTTCGCAAGACGTCATCTCTCTACCGATAGAAAAAGGAAAAATTTCCACGGTCTTGTTGATATTTACATCTCTTGTTTCTCTTGTCTTTTATCTCATGATAAGGAGTAAGTATTTTCTCCCCTCCGTGAAACAAAGATAATTTCCTCCATTGCTTCCTCCCATTGATCCAGTTGCCACTCATTTGTCAAGGAAAATGTCTGTCGTTGGCCGAAGAGAGAACCCCTGTGATGGATTCTTTTCCATGGGAGCGAATACCCTTCCCGTTCCTCTCAAACTCTTTTCGGATAACCGAAAGCGTCTTGTAAGGGACCTTAAAACAACGAAAGACCTCTCACCTAAGGCGATTGTCCTCCTGGAGGGAGGTAAAGACCAAGGGATTTGCGCCGGGGATTCCTCTGACGTGGGACCCATCTTTAAACAGGAGGCTTACTTTCACTGGCCTTCGGCGTTCTTGAGCCAGATTGCTATGGAGCCATTGATGTGGACTCCGGGAAATCTGTTCTCTTTGTTCCTAAGCTCCCGGACGAGTATCGTATATGGATGGGGCCCATCCCTAGTCTGGATGAATGGAAAAAACGGTTTGTGTACCTAGGCTATGATTAAACATAATTTTTTTGTTGCATCCATTGGAGTCTAAATAATCATTATATCTATATAATAATTCACCAATCTCTGTCCGTCCGTCCGTATGTCCGCACGCTATCTCCTCCCACATTCATGGTCCAGATTTGAACTTTGAAGGTACCTATGGAATCCTTGGGTCAAGGCAGACCTAATAAAACTATTTGCAAAGTGATGGGACCAGAAATGAAAAAAATGTCATTGGATACACCTTTTCTGATTTCACTACCTACCTAGCATTACAATAATTTTCTGTTTTGTACCAAAATTCCTCATAAAAAGTTTGACTTTGTACAAAGAATATGTTTTAAGTCACATGAGATGCTTTTTTCTTTTTTCCTCTCTTTATCTTTCATTCTTAATTTATAAATACTCGTATATTTATGTCATTGGATACAGGGTGTTTGATTTAAATCAGGCGATTTAAATCATTGATTTAAACAAGTGGATTTCCAATTAAAACCATTGATTTAAATCAATTCATGTTTTTTTCAAAAATTAAATTGATATTTCATTTTATGCTTCTAATTCCATGACAGAAACAAAAACATTCATGTCTGTCTTATATAGTAGAGCAGTGGCCTTTTTCTTTATCTATAGCCTCAGACTATAGGCCTATATCATATAATATATCATATTAAGCTTTGAGTTAGGACTATTTGATTTAAATCAAGCAATTTGGATTGCGATCTAAATTAAGTTTTTTTTCCAAAGACATTTATAATCAATGATTAAAATCAAGTCATTTTTATCAAATAAATTGTTTATTACTTGTACAATGTAAATGGAAAAGTTAACGCAGTCAATTTGACAATTACAGGAACGAGTTATTAATTGTCAGTCTTCTTGCTCTCATAAGTCTTCTAATTAGCTTAAGATTTGATGAACATATTTAACAATTGGCTTCTATTCTGCTTGTACAATATGAATGAAAAAGTAAACTCAATAAATTTGACAATACAGGAACGAGTTATCAATTGTCCGATGTCTTGCGCCTCCTTTTCAAGCGTACCTGGCGCGTCCTAGATTCGAGAGTGACCCATCTTGTAGTCATCTTGGATCAGCCGTTGGCAGCCCCACCCAGTAATTTTTTAAGGTAGAAAATTGTCATGAGTCTTAGATCCTCGCTTGGATTTCGAACTGTCACTGATTAGCGAGTATGACTCATTACAAGGCCTTTGAAGTTCTGTAATTTTATTGTTTACTTTTGTATTCTTTTAAAATGAAATCATTAAGTAAGGCAACTTAATTTAATCAAAGACAGCATTTAAAGTCCCCTGGAAATAGGTAGGCCTATATGTATATTGGGCATGTTTTAAAAAGTTACAATTTAAAGTATGGACAAAATTTACACATTGAAAAAAAAATTGTTCATAAAATATGGTTAACAATTTAAATCAAAAAAATCTGATTTAAATAAAAAAAATCCGATTTTTTTGAAAAAAATTCAACAACCCTGATTGGATACACCTTTTCTGATTTACTACCTACCTAGCATTTCTTTAAGGTCACTCACAAACTAGCTCCAAAACCTACACATACCAAAGGGCGAACATGGGCGCCGTAGGCGCCCAAATATGCGAGTCTTTAAAATTAAACAGTTTATACTCTAGATGTAATTGATTTTTTTCTAAATTTAAATTGTACTATGAGATATACATGAGTATTATAGCCTTAAAACTAAACAGTTTGTGCTTGCAGCTACAATTATACACTTTTTTGAATTACATTCACTTTGATATAAATAAGTATTATAGCGTTAAGATTGAACGGTTTGTGAGGCAAGTCACGATTAAATAAGCTTTTTTTATCCACCCATTTGAATATTAATAAGTATTATAGCTTTAAAATTAATCCATCGAACGTTGGGTTATTTTTCAATGGCGTTGAGTTAATATATCCCTTTTCAGAGGAAAACTTACGGCTTCAACATTAACAGTTAAACAAGCTACTGTGAACCAACATCATCCCATTTATTTGATAATATTAATCATGAGTTCAATAAACACTGTAGTGTTAAAATAATCCATCGAACCTACGATATATTTTTTATGGCAGATAAAGAGAAAATCATGATTGAAATTGCTGAGCTTAATAAGGCTTAACCTATTAAAGCAATATGCTAACGATGCTTTTCAAGCTAATATATGGTCACTACAGTTTTTATCGTTATATACTTAAGTTAACATGAAATTGTATCCTCACATATGCTCGTAATGTTACTTTTTTCTGAGGGGTGTGAATAATTCGAACATAATTTGAGTACTATTATGTATATATGGCTTAGTAATTCGTCATTATGATTGAAGAGAGCAGCTTGAAATGTATTGCCATTAAAATACGCATTGAGAGTAATGTGTTAGTATTGCAATATCGCTATTATTGATGAAGCAAATTTAATTATCGATCCTTCTTCCTCATGCCTATGAAAGGGTCAATAATATAATAGGAGCGATGTATTAAAATTTATAATGCTTATTTATGCTCTAAAACTATCTCTAAACAATTGCCCCATAATGACGCAACAAGTTTATTAGTCGAGATATCATTTTCTCAGATAAACACTTTAATAGCATGAAAGACATCTACGTATTGATACTAGTTTAAGTTCTGGTGTGGGGGGATTTATCTGGGATTCAAACAAACAAACCTCATGAAAAATGTTAATGTTGATAGATTTAATTAAAGGTGAAGATGTTAACTTGCCCAACTCGGCTTTAACTAACAAGTCATAAAAATGTGCATTTGATCATCATACGTTCGATGACTTAAGTAGTATTTACTTAAATCATTTATTGTTTCGATTGATATTTCAAATATTTGATATTTTTATTAATTAATGGGCAAATATTTATAGGAAATTATCAATATATATATCTTTGATAAACTATTATATTCACTCTTTTGAATGACATGACTACACCTTTATATTTATAGGTACCTTGTGGATGATGTGGCCTATGTCACAGAAATGAGGGACTACCTCTGGAATTGGAAGTCCAATGGTTCAGCTGTTCTATTACTTTTGGAGGGGGCCAACTCGGATTCCAAGAAGAGCGTTATTCAAGCCGCATTTGATGGAATCAGCGAATTCACCGTGAACAAATCTGTCCTGTTCAACGTCTTTGCTGAGTGTCGAGTGAATCAAATCAGAGGATGAGTTAGAGGTCTTGCGCTATGCGACCCGAATGAGTTGTGAGGCACATGTCGCCGTCATGAAAGGGATTGCACCTGGTATGATGGAGTATGAGTGTGAGGCTGCTTCATGGATCACATCTACAAGAAAGGCGGAATGCGACATGTTGCTACAATTGCATATGTGGATCTGGGTCATCGGGTGCCGTGCTTCACATGGCCATGCCGGAGCTCCCAATGACCAACCCATCCGTGATGGAGATATTGTTCTCTTTGACATGGGTGGTGAGTACTACCGATTCTGCTCGGATGTGACCCTCTCTTATCCTGCCAACGGGGTCTTTACCTCCAAACAAAAGCTCATTTATAACGGTGTCCTGCGAGCCAACAGAGCAGTCCTCCACGCCATGAAGCCTGGAGTATCCTATGCCGACATGCACAAATTGGCAAAATCGAGTCATTTTAGAAGACCTTTTGGAAGGTGGACTTCTGAGGGCTCTGTTGATGAAATGATGAAAATTAATCTCTGTGGAAGAGTATTTCAGCCTCATGGACTTGGTCATTTCATTGGCCTTGACGTCCACGACGTTGGAGGTATCTGAGTGGCCACCCAGAGAGGATGAAGGGACTTGGACTGGGAAACCTCAGAACTGCTAGGGTTCTGAAGGCCAACATGTGTCTCACCATTGAGCCTGGATGTTATTTCATCGACTATCTTTTGGATCAAGCATTCAAGACTCGGAGTTGAGCAAGTTCTTGGTTAAGGATAAAATCGAAGAGTTTCGGGGATTCGGAGGCGTGCGAATTGAGGATGATGTTATCGTTACCCAGACGGGAGCTGAGCTCATGAGCGTTGTTCCAAGGACCGTTGATGAAATTGAGGCTGTCATGCGGGAGAAGACGTTAAATTTGAGTCATACAATCCTAAATGCTTCAATTGTTACATTGAAATATTTTTAAAGCCATCACCTAAATTATTTTTTTAAATGATTTGTTAAAATAAAGCATTAATATATTTTATTTATGAAGTTTCTTCATTTAGTACAATTATTTTATATGAAATCGTAGCTTTGCCATGAAAAAATATTATTGTGCATTCCAAAAAAAGAAGCATGGCACTCATGGCCGTAATTAGTGCTCATTATCATTTCAAATTCCAAAGGATTATCTTTTGTCCATTTTTATTGTTTGAAGTCAATCATGCTCATCTATGACGAGACTGCTCAACCTCAACAATAATTAGGACTAAATCAACAATTATTTTGTGGCGCTCAGGTCTTCGAAACCTGTTATCTTTTTTATGAAAAGGTTAGCATAATTCAGTTGTAACTGTGGCTTAATATATGAGAAGAAGAATAACCATCAAAATATCCATGAAATTCAGTTAAAATGGTTACATATTAAAAGCAAGATAGTTTGATTTTGAGCAAAGGAAATTTTTGAGGTGCTCTATACCCTAGGGATAACAAAAGTGTAGTTCTCGAAAACACACCAATACTTTTTCTTCGTCTTATTGTTAGAATGATGATTCATTTATCGTCAGATATGATAAACAATTATTATTTCCCTTAGTGTACGGAGTTACTTTATTCAGTCAATATTAATAGGTGATATTGGTGGAATCCATTCGTAAATGGATGCTTTTCCTATAAATTGTTTTTATTATTATTCCATTTTCTTTTCTTTCAACCAATTGTTCCCGTGATAACGTACCGTACCTATTACAACTTCTTAAACTCTTTGTACTGTTATTTTGAGTGTTTGAATGCTCGGTAAAAAAATGAGACAAAGAGGGCACTCAAGGTGTGTTAACAAAGAGTAATATGTACAATCGCTATATCCTACGGCACCGTCAATATATTTTTACTTTATAAGAAATGAAACTTAATAGAAACAACAAGTGCCTGAGATAACTAGAAGAGTACTTAGTAATTACGAAATGATGTTACACACTAACATCATATATTATATTGGAGTTAATAACTTTTTTCTACTATTCGTTGTAGGATAATACAATAAAAGAAACTACGAAAGGCACATTTATTTTATTAATAGTATCACCTGATAAAAATATTTTGTATATAAGTAAATTATTGCTTATCATTAAAAGTAATATTCGATAAATGGAAATTATTGAATAAAAATATTTAAAATTCACCGTTTTATGCAAGTCCAACTTTAATAAAACAAACTCTTCATCTTAAGTCATACTTTTCATACAACCCTTAATATTAAAATAATGAAAATATTACTGCTTTTTCTGGAGTTGTTGATTGTCCAAAATCGCTGTTATAAATATATTACAAAATAAAAAGACACCATTATTAAGTAATATAGATATATCAATAGATAAATTGATTGAAGAACACTATCTAACAAATATTTAACCAAGAAATTGCTCTTAAGATTATTTTTAAAACTAAATCAGGAAAATATATATATATACTGGTCTTAGAATCCAAAAATAATATGACATACTACATAAATAAGTTATCTAAGTTGTCAGATTATTTTTGGGTTCTAAGACTAGTTATATATTTTTTCCTTATTGACACAATTGACTTATTCTACGGATTATAAAAGATTGTCCTTTGTATTTAAGGTATAATTATTATTGCAAAAAGTCTATCTACTGCCGGTAATGACAGCCATTTTTGTACAATTGGTGTAATCAAGTCTTTTCAAAAATCCACGGGGAGGATTCATTTCGAGAAATCAAGAGTCGGAAAAAAAATCTACCATTACCCATTGAAATAATAATTCAACCTGTAACAGTAATAAGTAGTAATAATACGATACTTAAGCCATTGGATATGTTGCATTATCCTACATATCGTGTTATATTTATCGTTTGCCCGTTTCCTTGACAGTCCCAACCGTTTCATTTTAGTTTCACTTGATAAAAGAAACCTTGATGGATCAATGAATCCCATGATGGGTCCTAATAACGTTAGGACAAAGACGGTGTACAGTAATTTCATCGCATGTAAATTCGGCACAGACCTTTTATAGCAGTTTTGTTTGTCTTAGGTATTTGCTTGCTCTTTTATAGTCAGTCAATTTCCTCGTGGGTATTTTTGTCACAAAGCTTTTTGTAGTGAAGCATTTATATAGAAAAGAAGAACGATGTAAATACTTCACTACAAAAATGCTTCGCGACATAATACCCCAGAGAAAAAAAAGAACAAGGAAACTGACTGACTATAAAAAAGCAAGCGAGATAAATACCCACGAGAAAAAAATTGCTATAAAAGGTCCACAACGAATTTACGTGCGATGAAATTAAAGTAAGCCGACAAAGACACCACTTTGCTTGCCAATATCGGACAGAAAATATTTATCCCTTACCATATTGAGGTACATACTAGTTTAAAATACACTTAACACAGTTGCCTGGGATACACTGAACTTTTCAATAGAAGATGAAATCGGAATAAACGCATTAAAAACGCATATTAAAAATGCCTTTACTATTTACAATTATGATCGGAAATTGTAATAGTGTGATAAAAAAACAATGTAGCATGAGTTGTTGATAGGCTCCAATATACTTCTTTTTATAAAAAACAAGTATGAAGTTTATACAAAGTTTGATTTTTTAAACTGTAAGATTTCAAAAAGGGTAGATAAAAGCCTTTAGAGATCTCGAAAGTCAAGACCAAAACTTTCATAAGTTTCTTTCCCCAGAAGGTGGTTTCATTTGGAATATTAAAAATTAACACGGAGGCAAGTATATACAGTGTGTTCCATCAGAAATGTAATTTTAAATTGTGAATTAGAAGTACTTAAAATTCGTCAAATTCCCTCATATATACATCATATTAGAGGAAAAGAGTGTTTTTTGATTATTATTAAAAAATATTGTCATATATCATAAGAGGCACATCTGAAGCCTTACAAAAGTTGCTGGAAATGACCACCTCCAGCCTGAAGACAGAACGACGCACGCTTCAGGACATTCTTGCAAACGTCTCCAGGCTATATCCTTCAGCGAAGGTTTGGACACATTGTATGAGAGACTCAATGGAATCTGGTTTTTCCTTATAAACTCGAGTTTTTGCTGTAGCCCAGAAGTGAAAGTCCAAAGGGTGGAGATCTGGACTGTGAGCTGGCCAGGGATTTTTCGTCCATCTGCTGATGACTCGGCCTCGAAACTTTTCATTTAGAAATCTAAAGCTGCATTTGTGCAATGTGGTGGAGCGCCGTCTTGTATCCACCAAAGTGAAGAACGAGTTGCAGAATGGCGTAGCCTGGGCCAAATTATGTCCTGGAGCAATATGAGATATGAAACACCATTAACCGACGACAAATGGCCATCATCTTCAAGGAATGCATGAACGATTGGAACCATTCCATTAATAATGGCAACGAAGATCATTACCTTAACATCATTCCTATCATTTGTTTCGCAGATATTTCAAGGATTTTCATTTGTCCATACTCCGTCTTTTTTTAATGTGGGTTTTGATGGAGGCAAAATAACTTCTCGTCAGTCCAAATGATTCTATCGACAATGTTGGATGGTTGCTGCAGAATCCACTGACAAAACGGCCTTCTCTGCGCTTTGTGGTTATCAGTTAATGGTTGAACTGAAGTGTAATGATAAAAACGGAATCGAAGATCATGTCTTACGATCCTCCACAATGTTGTTTTTGGGGGTGAAATTTGCTTAGAAGCTTTTCTGAGTGAGCAACTGGGGGTTTCTTCAAAGAAACTCTTAACCTCCTGAACCACTGCTTCTGTTCTTTTTGATTTTGTTTCATTTGTTTTTTCTTGTGGATGGAACCCGTCTTATTGAAATGATCAAGAACTCTTGTGAACTGGATCAGCTGGTAAGATTTTGCCGCCCTCCCACTGATCTTGAAGTAAAGTATAAATTCTCGGCGTACTGTGGAAGGAGAAGGTGTTTTGCCAAACTGCAGGATGATCCATTTCTTCTCGAGTTCAGAAAACTTTTTTCAGGTTGACAATCAATGCAGATTTTATATATTGATAAAATTCCCTCTTTATGAACAAAATGGCGTATCAATAATACGATTTGAATTATTCTAAATACTTCTAATTCGGAATTTAAAAATAATATTTCTGATGGAACACACAAAATTCCTATCGTTGTATATCAGTCAGTCTGGACAACATTAGCCCTTCCAATCGTTCACCTCATTAACACAATCATTACTTCTCAGATATGGCCAGACGAGTGGAGAACGGCAATAATAATCCCAGTACTGAAAAAGGGCAAACCACGTAGAGAACCCTCTAGCTATAGACCTGTCTCACTCCTTTGTGCCATCTCAAAATGACCGAGCAGGTACTTTACAAACAACTCGTGACCTACATCGAAGCTTCTTGTAAACTCCACAGGAACAACACGGCTTCCGAACTGGACGCAGTGTCGACACTGCCCTTGCAACTCTACTGTCCAACGCTGCTAAGGCTTGTGATTGTAAATTAAAGGTATGCATTGCTGCCTTTGATTTTTCTGCGGCCTTTGACCTTTTGGAAGCAGATATACTTCTGGCCAAGCTCCAATGGATGGCGGGGCCCACCAAAAGATGATGCTCAGCTACCTAACAGGAGGGCGACAGCAGGTGAATTGGAACGTTCAACGGTCCAATTTCCTGAACATAAAGTACGGCGTCAGACAGGGTTCTGTGCTTGGCCCCTACTTTTCATTCTTCTCACGGCTGACCAACCTGATTACCTTAGAGTAGCTGTCAATCCAGAAGCTCAGCTTGAAGTACTGCTATATACCGACGATACTTCTATCGTCATCTCGATTCCATTCTGGGAACAGATCGACTTCGCTATGGGCTCGGCATCGAAGGCCTTGGAGGCGTATTCTAATATCAATGTACTCCACCTAAACGTTGGAAAGCCCAAACGTTACGTCTGGGTGCTCCAGGCACTCCTTCGACCGCTACACTCGACCTTCTGGGATAACTGTTAGCAGAAACTGACATTTGGGCCCCACTACGAAAAAAATATTCAGAATGTCAGGAAAAGAATCGGAGTCATCCGCCGGCTCTGCATCACGGTATTGCGAGGGCCACTGCTGACCGAGATAGCAAGAGCCATAGTTGTCGGGGAAACTTCAGAAGGCTGCTTGGGTGACAAGAAGTGCAAAATTCTCGTCTGCTGCTGAAACCCCTCACATCCCTACAATGGCTAGCTCAGATGCGCAACTTGCCATGAACGATCTCACACGTATCTTGCTGGGAGTTCGAAGAGCAGATCGGTTGTGTGTGGTTGACCTTCTCGACAGGTCACATCTTCCATCTGTGAATGAGATCTTAGTGAAGCAGGCTGCCGTATCCGCTTGGAAGGCTATGAACGTGGACAGGTGTCCCCTGGAGAGGATTCTCGAGGCTTCGATGGGCGCACCGTAGTGCTACAATATGCCTAAAGAAATCCGTTTCTACCAACTGTGTCGCTGCTGTAACCTTTCAAAGGCCTGGAGCTTGTCACAGCCATTAAGAGGCATGCACTTTATCAAGTGCTCGGAGGGTAGCAAAGACAATGGCAGGGTTGTCTAGATCCTTATAGCTCCTTAAGTTTAATGTATTTATAAAATTGAAAAAAAAAAATTGTATTTATATATATATATTTTTTTTTTTGTTATTTTTCTTTAATAATATATTTTAAAATTCTTATTATTGTATATTTATTTGTTTGTATACAAAGATATATGTTTTTTGATTCTAGAGCAATCACCCCCCAGACAATCACCCCCCGACAATCACCCCCTGGACTAGCACCCCCCGTGCCAATCATCCCCCGGGCGTTTACCCCCCGTTAGTAATATTTCTTATCTCTTAAAGTCCACTTATAAAGTTAACTCTTTTCAAGCTATTAATAAATGTGACGTCACTGGTTAGCACAAAGTCACATTTCTTTAGAATCTCTATAAATTAAGGTGCATAATTTTGCAAATTTTTTGTCTTAGACCTGATATCTGGACTATTTATGTACAACTACACAATCATACAGTTTGTAACCTATCAACTCAAGATCCCTTGATGAAATCTTAGAAAATAGCTTAGGACCTATATGAGATAAACAAGAGATCTGAGTTGATAGTTTACAAACTGTATGATTGTCTAGTTGTACATAGATAGCCCTTATATAAGGTCTAAGACACGAATTTTGCAAAATTATGCACGTTTAATTTATAGAGATTCCAATTCTAAAGAAATGTGACTTCGTGCTAACCAGTGACGTCACATTTATTAATAGCTTGAAAACAGAGTTAACTTCATAAGTGGACTTTAAGAGATAAGAAATATTACTAAAAATGCCCGGGGGTGATTGGCACGGGGGGGTGATTGTCTGGGGGGTGGTGGTCCTGTTACGATGTTTTATATATATTAGTAGCCATGAAGGCTAGGGCTATATTAGCTCCTTAATAAAATCAAACAACAACAACTGTATGATGAAACACGAGTACAATACCAATTTCGCTATTTTGAATAAAAAACGTGCAGGGTAAGGAATCATATTGCAGTAAATGTACGAGGGAAGAAAATGATACATACTTACGAGTCACAGAAATGTAAAAACTAAGAAGTTGAAGGACCTTTAAGCATAATTTACTCAATATGTCTACCATTATTGCCGATAACAGCCTCAACACGGCGGCAGACGCCCTGATGCAGTCCAGAAGATCTCGGATTCTTTTGTATTATGCCCTCCACTTCCTACAGTTCAGGAAGTTCACTGAGCAGCATTGACAGCCTTCTTCACGTAGTAGGCAGTGCGGGCTGAAACGCAAACGGTTTTGACATCCATTTCAGGAGTGAATCACCCTCGAAGCAAAGCTGATAACTTCTCTCTACCAGACTTCTGCTTCGACATCATTGATTCTATCTCGAAGCTCTCAAAGTTGTTTTTCCTGATCTAACCCAGCAACTGAGATTGGTAAAAATCAGAGCCCTATAAGAAGAGTTACGACAATAGATTGGAGCGCCACCTGCTGAAATAGCATGTCGGGCTCAAAACAACGCATGGAATGAAGAAATTATTACTGTTCCTATGTTATTCTTAGGGTAAATAAATTGGAATCAATGAAAAACATATATCTATAAAACCTTTCATTTATTGGGGGTATTGTTTCAGTAAAAAAATATACATATAACTCCATATTTTCTACATTATTTACTAAATAATATAAAAAAATATAGTGAAACGGGACTATATTGTCTCAATAAATATGGGATTTAGTCGAGTAAATTTCATTTTTTATAATATTTGACTTCTCTAATGTAAATCATGTGGTAAATAAAAAAAAATATCCATAATAAACAATTGTCCAAAAAATATCCTAAGTATTGATGAACTGGATTTATCATTGAACCCGATTTATATATCCCAGATTAGTGAAATTAATTATAAATGACAAAATAATTTAAAAAAATAATAATTGAAATATATTTTACAGCACGTAGTAAAAAAAATATATATAAATAACATACATGAATTGATAATTATTTACATATTTTCTCATGCACATACTTATACCTCAAATAAATTGGAGGTTTTATTAGACCTATTTTTTTACTGTAGTCGTCTGTTCTCGTAAATGTATGTGCAAACGAATTTTATTATCTTGATGTAATATATTGTAATAATTCATGACATTGTGGTATATTCTCTAATGATGATCTAATAGTTGAACTGCCATTTCTGTTATTGAAGATCCTATATGTTTCATTTTTACTAATTCTTTTACATATATTCTAATATTCCTTCAACTTTTGTAAACTCCTTAATAAATTTATCCGAACAAAATATTAACCCACCAGAAGAAGAATAGTTTTATTGAAATTAAAGTTATTTTAAATAGATCTTAAAGGGTTATATTGTTTTATACTTCGAAAAAAATATCTCAAAAGACTGTAAATTTAAACCTCCCTTGATAGATTATGAATGTTTTGAGCCTGACTTGAGAGTCAGCTGCTACTCAGGCAGGTCCTACGACGTAACTCTACTTATAGGGCTCTGGTAAAAATAAAGCGTTAAAGTAAAGTAGCGCATGCATAACATAAAATTCTTCCTTTTTCCCAAAAGGAATTGGCCAAGATTTTTAGTTCTTCTTTAGTCCGTAAGGGGCGCTTTTATGCTAGAGCTCTTTGAAAATAATAAAATCCTTTTATTATTTATATTTGGAGAATTTTTTATCTTGTAGTGATTTGATATATTTCAAATCATCAATTTAATCCCTTTAAACCGGGTTTAAATAGGACTGTGACGTAATTTCGTGGACAACGACATCCAATGTTAAAGGAAATTACCAAAATTTTGGCCATTTTTTTTGTTTACTTTTTCCTTGCATGTGCAACTTTACTTTAACGCTTTAGGTAAAAACAGTCTTAATTCAAGGAAGGAGGTAAAAAGGGGACTGAATTTTACTGAATAAATCTGGTTTTAACCCTGTACCTGGGGCATTATATACAATGCGACAATGTCGTTATTGAGACTGTTTATTTCATATAATAATGCTCAAGATATTTTATTTTAAAAATGGTAAATTTAACATGATTATTATTTGGTGAACTGTTTTGATAAATATATTTATAAAAAATATTTTTGTAAAATTATGTGATGAGAGGAAATCATGAATTAACTGCTAAATGTGTATCTTGGGATTGCATGTCATTACATATTTCAGTACTAATCAATTATATTTGTTTCAACCAAATTATATGGTTCAAAAATAAATTACTCCATAAATTATTCGTAAAACGGCAATGTACACTCAAATAACG
Organism: Caligus rogercresseyi; assembly: GCA_013387185.1. Lineage (NCBI taxonomy): Eukaryota > Metazoa > Arthropoda > Copepoda > Siphonostomatoida > Caligidae > Caligus > Caligus rogercresseyi. The sequence continues at coordinate 30,979,849 of CP045890.1, forward strand.
CAATCAACTGCCATGTTTAGTATCATAATGCATTTACACTTATGACTAACATACACATGAACAACTTTCATATAACTCATATTTTGACAAATAGAGTAAATATAAAACAAATATAGGTAAACAAGACCAAAACTAATTATGCAAAAGTGCCCTATAATTCTAAAGAAATTTATGAATACATAAAAGGATATGCGATATTCATGTTTGTGTTAATTTCATATTGACTTAGGTATATATAAATTATTATAAAATAAACCTTTGAATAATAAAAAGTAATTTATGATTAGCGTACAAATAATATAAATAAAAGTATGTATTTCTGTAGGTCATTGTATTAAAAAATTATTGCTTTAATGATGTCATTTAATATTCATAGACATAAAATAACATGCTCATATATACATACTTGTATATTATTCTCTAATTATAATTACTTATAATTATACTATGCAACAAAAAATGACTTTTGTCTTGCCAACGCAAAAAACAATGAATCTAGTAATTTAGAGAATGGGGATTACAGATATATGATTATTTAGTCGAGATATTTGTTTTTCTGGCCACAATTTAAATTTTAAAATTTTCATGTTTTAGGCCAATGGTACATACGGATCTATGATTTTCAGGGACAAGGCAGCAATTAACATTAATGCATTGCCAATACAATTTCGAAGAAAGATCCAATAAATCTATTGGTAAAGTAATATTTCCAAAACTCTGATTATGTAATGAGATAATTGCATTATAGTCGTAAAAAATGGGACATAACGGACACTTTCACGTTATGATAGATATATCACTCATGGACATTTTTTCAGCTGCAAAGTTATATTTAAATACGTTCCAGGCTTTAGAATAGCCATCGAGACCATTAGAACCATTAAAAACGACTTTATTATCGAATAATTGAGCCAAAATCATTAGGCACCTATGCTCCTCATATCTATGCTAATCGTTCTAAAGGTTTCGTGATTGTTTAAATTTTCTTCGTTCCGTAACAAAAGGATTAATATCATATATATATAATATATACATTGCATGTATTCTACCTCAGTAAGTTACATGTCCTTAAAATTAAAACAATAAATTTTTATTAATGGGAAAATATAAATACAAAAATATTAATATTTTTTCATAAATTGGAACATTCATCATAATCAATAACATTGATAAAATACAAAAAAATATAACTAAAATGTTTCTTATTCCTCGACTTACGTTTTCCTTCTGTTATACCTTCACGAAATATATATTTTCCATTAATAAAAATTTATTGTTTTAATTTTAAGGACATGGAACTTACTGAGTAGAATACATGCAAATGTATATATATATATTGATATTAATCCTTTTGTTACGGAACGAAGAAAATTTAACAATCACGAAACCTTTAGAACGATTAGCATAGATATGAGGAGCATAGGTGCCTAATGATTTTGCTCAATTATTCGATAATAAAGTCGTTTTAATGGTTTTAATGGTCTCGATGGCTATTCTAAAGCCTGGAACGTATGTAAATATAACTTTGCAACTGAAAAAATTGTCCATGAGTGATATATCTATCATAACGTGAAAGTGTCCGTTTTGTCCCATTTTTTACGACTATAATGCAAATTATGTCATTACATAATCAAAGTTTGGAAATATTACTTTACCAATAGATGTATTGGATCTTTCTTTGAAATTGTATGGTAATGCATTAATGTAATTGCTGCCTTGTCCCCTGAAAATCATAGATCCGTATGCACCATTGGACTAAAAAAGAAAATTTTAAAATTTAAATTTTGGCAGAAAAAACAAATATCACGACTAAATAATCATATATCTGTAATCCCCATTCTCTAAATTACTAGATTAATTGTTTTTGCGGTGCAAGACAAAAGTCATTTTTTGTTGCATAGTGTAATATTGAAGGCAAGACGAGGTATCAATGGGCTTTTAAGCAACCAGATGTTTATATAATGTTGAATAAGTGATGCCATACCTTGAGGATAGTGTAGATGGAAACCAAGGAATACTAGAAAACTAGCTTTTAGTATTCCTTGATGGAAACTCAGAGTTAACTGTTACTGTAGGAAAATCAGATGAAAACTGAAAGGTTCTCAAAAGCAAATACAAAAGTGTATTTTTGTGTGTTGTCTACATTCAAGTCAGTTTGATTGATGAGGACGAATTTGTAGCATGTATAGTTATGTGTCGTTCGTAATTGAGCTTGTTCTAATAAGAGGTTGTATGAAGTCAGCATATGATCCAGCTCGAGTAGCTTTTATTTTGGTTGAACTAGCTCCCCCTCACTCACAATATAATTTTCAACCTTTAAATTTGTGGAAAAACCAAAGTCTGGCTCGTTTAGAAACCCAAATTATCATCACTTTTTTTATAAACAGATGGAACTGGAATAAATAATCGGGATCAACGACAAAGACAATTCATCCCATAACCTTTCATTATTCAGGGAAATTTTTAGATAATAAATAGTCTCTTGTGTATAAAACTTTTAATTTACACATGATTTACAATAGAAAATAGCAAATAATAAAACAGAATGACATTTACTCGACTCAAATCATATATTTATTGAAGCGATGCTGTCCCTTATATTATAATATTTGTCATTTTCTATTGTAAATCAAGTAGAAAATTATAAGAAAGTTTAAAATTTTATACACAAGGCAAACTATTTTTTTACTGAAACGATTCCCTATATAGATTAAAAGTTTTATGGATGCATCTTTGTCATTGATACCGATTTATTTAACCCAGGATGGAGCTATCTTATATTCTCTTCGTAAACTTTTGAGAAAGTTCCCTGAACGTTAGTAGGGTAACCAAAAGCGAACGTTAGTTTCGTTAGTTATGGAAACGTTCCCGAACGTTTTTTTCGTTAGTTTTTATGTAACCATGAGGGAACGTTATTGAAACGTTCGTTTTTGGTTAGGTTCGCGAACCTAACCTTTAGGGAACCAAAAACTTACGTTAGAATAACGTTATGTGTTGCTTGGGAGATTTGTCAAATAAGGAAATATCTAAGCATTTGGAGGAATTGGGAGTTATTCAGGAAATAATATGGACAATTCAGTCTCTTTTTGACTAATAGCACCACGGGCATTATTGGGCAAAATGTAAAAAGAAAACCATTTTTTAAATCGTTAAAAGATCAACCAGAAGAATAGAAAAAATATTGCCCTGGAAAAAATGTTCTAACATACAGAGACCTGGACCACACAACAATTTTTTCCAAGAGGAGTTTTATTTTCCCCTGAGGGAACCATGAGGGAAGCTAAGAAATATGTCCTTTGGCTCCCTGGTATTTGAAATTCTCCACCAATGAACCTAAATCGGGAAACGCAGTGGAGATTGTCAAAAATCACATAAACATAACCTAAGGAATGGAAGAAAAGAGTCATTGATGAGCAGAAAGGATGATAAAAAGTTCACCGCACAACTACAAATCTCCGCCGACTTAATTATTTTCTCACAACATTGTAAGTAAGAATGTTTGGAAGAATGTATGTGAACAACAGTCACGCTTTCTGTGATTGTCCATCATTGGCAACTATCAAAAGGGTCATTCATTTGAATTATGGCTTTATTTCCAATTATGAAGATGATATGTAGAAGCGACTATTCTTTTTGGCTTCCCAACAAAGGACAATGCTATAAAGAAGAGGAGGAAAAAGCAATTAGTTCATCTTTGAGAAATTGCAAGGCGTACATAGCTACGCAGCTTACTGAGGGGAAACTGATCGAGGAGAATGAACTAAGAGGAATATAGTATCCGAGCCGCCGCTCGATACGCGGTTTTTCTCTGAGAATTCCAAAAACTGCTCTGGAATACGCAGCCGAAGCCGTGAAGTATTTTCCATCCTTGTAACCACAATATGCCAAATTGCTCAGAATAATCATTTAACAGTTTAAAGAGTTCAAGAAGATATGAATGAAAATTGATTGTTTTATTGTTTCATCATTTATACAATATGGAATTTATCTGTAATCTTTGATATCTTAAAATGCATGGCTATTTACTTGTTATAAGAATTTGTGGTCTCTAAAAGAAAAAGATTTTAAACTAGAATGTTTATTTATGTTTTTATGAAACACAATTTTCCTTTTTATTATGTTTTTATAAATAACCATTCGTTGTATATATTTAAAATATGATAAATACCTTGCTGATACAAAATCTAGTTATCCTGGTGCATTAAAATACGATTAAAACTATAAACAAAAAAGTGTATGAGGTTAACCATGTAAAATTTTCGATATAAACTTAGGACCAAAGTTAAATTATCTAATATTGGATTGATATGTAGTGTGTCAATGGGGGGTAGATAATGTTAGTTCTCTTTTGTATTTTTTACATTGGATTACTCTTTTTTTTTGTCTTGTCTTTTTTTTAATGAAAATGATTGGATCTCATATTTTTTCGATTTTGCGATATAACGATCAAGACCTTTTGCGATACTGCAGTATGAGATATAATATTGCTTATTGCAAGAGATTGCCGATCATAAAAACTCCGATCACCTAGTCTGAATATACGTAAGCCCCCGCTAAATGTTTTGACAGATTTTGATAAAATAAGTTACAAAAAATTCATTTAAAACATCAAGTTTTCTATGCATAGATAATAACTAATAATAGATCAAACGAATAAAATAAAACGAATATTATAAATATTCGTGCTATTTTGAATTAATCAAAACAAATATATTTTATAACTTTTATTTTAAAAATAGTGTTTTGAAAAAATACGTACTAGGCATATACACTCAGAGAGTGCAAACCTCCGCCGTCATGAGCCTTCCGAGGCGGATTTTTCACGACTGGGGAGGCGTAGAGAGACGGGGGAGGGTCCCTAGACGGAAATTCGAGGAGAGAGGAAGACGCTCCCGGCACCCAATTTCACAGCACAGCGACATCTATGGCAGAGTAGGCTAACTTGAAATATTAGTAGTATAGCTCATTTGGCGCCTTAATTCTGCACTCAGAGATGCCAAAATTAATCACTTCTCCTTTTGGCACTTCAACAACTCCACAAAATTTCATCCAAATCCGTTCAGTACTTTTTGAGTTATCCTGCTGACAAACTCAACAAAACTAACAAACCAACAAACTAACAAACCAACAAACGCCAGTGACAAACAATACTTCCTTCGGCGGAGGTAATAATTGAAATCAAAGCATATGTACAGAAATAAAACTATTAAGTCTATGATTAACCAAGTTTATTATCATACAGAGAGTCAGTAATAAAACTGGATTGTATCATTAGAGTTTATATATTCTAAGAGGAAGTACATTTATTTAATTATTAAGCAGAATAATATGGCTTATAAAATATGAGCCCCACGCTAAGTACAACTGATATGAAAGAAATGAATTATTAATTCAGCTACAATTTTGTGTCTTTTTTCCCTCCCGCTTATAGTTTAAAAAAATGGACAGTTCTAAGAAGCTGGGCAATCTAGAAAGATGTTTGGAGTGCTTTTAATATATGGCTATATAATATTGATTGATTTAAGTAGCTCGTGTTTGTCACACTAATATATTATCCTATTTTAAAATAATATTTTCTCATGACATTTTATATCAATACTTCAATCTATTCTAATATTTAAAGTTTTCCTCTTCTTAGAAGAATATGAGAAAAAGATCACTTGAAGTCTATCAGCCTTTGAGTAAGAATGAAGGACCTTCCATGGATATTTTGTGCCCTTACGACGGCACTGGGTTCTTTGGCAATGACTCAAGTAAAGGATTATTTATCTGTATGATTGGCAATTAAAAAACATTTACTATTTTCATATATTTAGGCTGTGTCGCCAAGCAGTATAGCTGAATTCCTTGGATCTCTACAATCGCGCAATGGATGGATCTTGTCTACATTTCAAACTTTGAATCCCGTGAGCAAGCTGAGAAAATGTGAGAACATTGGTGAATGTGCCAATCCGGTCTATTATATATATTTATATAATATATATATATATTATCTATATTATATATATAATATATATATATATATATATATATATATATATATTAGGGTTGTTCTATTTTTCAAATGTTTGAAATGTTAGCGACTTTGTGGATATTCTGTTTCCTGGTGATAAAAGAAGACGACATACAAAGTGTGAACAAAAATCGGTCAACATTACGAGGTCGCGCAACGAGGTCAAAGTTTTAAAAATTTAGTAAAAATATAGTTTTCCGCAAATTTCTTCAAAATGGTTGGACGTTACAGACTTCAATAATAATCACATAATTTAAAGGAAATCTAATTTACTACCAGACGTATGTTTGATGTTTTTTAATAAACAAAACGTTTTCAGTAAAAACAAAGCAGAAAGGGAGTGGTGTATTGTTAGCTTTGACCTCGTTGCGCGCGACCTCGTAATGTTGACCGATTTTGTTCAAACTTGGTATGTCGTCTCTTTTATCACCAAGAAACAGAAAATCCACAAAGGCGCTAGCATTTAAAACATTTGAAAAATAGAGAACAACCCTAATTATATGTTAAATAATCAATTAAAATATGTTTTAGAGGATAAATCACAAAATACAATTTAGTACATATTGTTGGAGATAAAGTTTACGATAGGTATCATAAGTTTAACCAAGTAAAAGTTGCCTCTTGGGAAAAGAAATGATCGTACATAAATTGATTTTTGGAGTAAATCACATAACAAACCTACCCAATTATGAATAAAGATATTTCCGTTTGTTACCTCCGCCGAAGGAGGTATGTTTTCACTGGCGTTGTTGGTTTGTTTGTCAGCAGGATAACTCAAAAAGTACTGAACGGATTCAAATGAAACTTTGTGGAGTTGTTGGAAATGCCAAAAGGAACCAGTGATTAAATTTTGGCATCTCTAAGTGCTTTTTTAATATGCAAAATGAGCAAAATACTAAATGAAATGGGGTCTCTATTCAGGGAGTAGGAAAGAACAAACGCTAAAAAAATATTCATTGACGTATTATTGTCATATATCAGCTCAGGACTATGTTAACCCAGTGAGTAGCTTAAACTTTACCTCTTTTCCCCCGCTCTGAGTGCTTTTTAATATGCAAAATGAGTAACAGAGAGGAAAAAATGATTAGAGATAGAAAATCGGGCGTGTGAAAAGGGAGAATGTTTGAATGGGAATGTTGTGGGGATCCGGCGGAGGCAGAGCCCTATAAGGAGAGTTATGACAATAGATTGGAGCGCACCTGGTAAAATTGCATGGAATGGCTCAAAACACACGCTTGGAATGAAAGAAACTATTATTGTTCCTATGTATTCTTAGGATAAATAAATCGGAAATCTATGACAAAAACTGTGTCTATAAACTTTCATTCATGGGGGTATTGTTTCAGTAATTAAATCAAGTCTCCCTTATGCATTTAACTCGATATCTTATACAGTGATTTACTAAATATATAAATATAATTAAATCATTGTAAAAAAATAATTATCCATAAGAACGATGGGTCAAAAAATATCTCAAGTATTGATGAACTAGATTTATCATTGAACCCGATGTATATATCCAGATTAGGTAAATGATAATTATGAATGACAAAATAATTTAAAAAATATTTTTTTTAATAATTGAAATATATTTACAACACGTGTAATAAAAATATAAAAAATATATTATATTTTTTATTACTACGTGTTGAAAAAGTATAAAAATAATTTAAAAAAATATTTTTTAATAATTGAAATATATTTTACAACACGTAGGAATAAAAATATAAAAATATTATTTATATTTTTTATTACTACGTGTTGTAAATATATTTCAATTCAAAAACTATCATTTTATAGTTTGTAATTATGATTAATCATTCAATAATCTGGAATATATTAATTATTATAAAATACATGAATTTGATAATTATTTACATATTTTCCCATGTATGTACATTAGGGTGAAACTTTTTTACAACCTCATATTCCTGTGTCATCATATGATGAACTTTTATGAAAGATTAAATAATATCTATTTTTAAGTTATTTGATGAAAAAATGTCACGCACAAAATTATTTAAATAATTTAATTAAGAGCTTTTTGGCCAGTTCTTGAAGTCAAATGAAATATATTCCAGTTTAAACAAAAACTTTTAAGAATGATATGTATACTATTGTAGCTGTATAAAGGGACAAAAAACAATTGGTCAATGGCAATTGGTCACATTAAGTCATTGGAAAGGACGAATCTCAGGGGGAGGTTGTCCGTGTTGCGGCAGGACTTGTCCAAGTCCTGCATAACTTTGATCGCACGCTCGCAGCATTGGTTGCTTCGGGCAATATTGATGGGCGATTCATCTCTTTTCCAGTGGGTTTCTAAGCATTTGAGACCTTTGGGTATCATCCAGAGCAGATGATAGTTCTTCGAAATCCTCATTGCGGAACAAATTGTTGCTAACCAATGGCCGGCCCATGGTAAGAATAAATGAACAGATTTTACGCAGCCTGGTTCGAGTTTCAGGCATCAGAATGATGCAAGGAGGGCTAGAATGGCACGAGAGTTCCAGCGTGCATTGCTGATGTTAGGAATCTGCTGAAAGTTAACAAAAGGGACCTCATCTTTATCGGAAGACACGAGTAAGGTGATACAGAAATTCATGTCGTCTCTCCAACCGCCTGTTTCTTTGATCTCAGCTTTCCCATTGCTGAAAGCTGCCTTCAATTGGTCATACTGCGCACCAAGTCCTTCACAAAGAAGTACTCAATATCTGGAGATTTGGGTTGAGTCGTGGAGCTCATCGTCCATGACAATACGGGATGCGATCGAGCACATGGTGCTGACAAACTGATAAATTGGGTCTGTGGCTCCCATTCTTTTCAAACATTTGCTGCAGCCGAATGAACAACACCAGATTCTTCCCGGTGTGTGACGCTTGTCGTGTCGGCAATTATCATCAAAAATGATCCCCACAAGTTGAACTCTGCAAGACATCCTGGAGCCCTTTTGCAATGGTTGCAGCTGTACCGTCCTTCAATGAAGCACAGTCAATTTGATTTCCTTTGCTTCATTTTTTAGGACCACTGCTTGGTGTTCAATGCCATTGATTTTTTTACCATCGAAGTGCAAGCTCCACTTCTCCTGATGAAGTGTGCTAACCAAGTGCTGCTTCACTTCAACAGCTCTCCTGTAGAGAGCTTTGTGGATCCTGGCTGACTTGGGGTCGGTCTCGATGCCCTCACCTGAAAGCTGACGGCATACCTTTGCTGCTTTATGGGTCGATAGCTTTGAGCTTGTAACAAGTCGCCTTGCAACACCAGTGGGGTTATACTTCCTTGTGCTTGTTGATGGTGCAGCCTCATCCTCCATAGAACTGTCTTCACTAGTGTCACATGAGTCCGTACCTGTTTCAGAAGAATCTAATGCTACTGAACTGGACTCAGTTGCTGAATGGACACATCCACATCCAATGTATGCATTCGCTGGATGGGTGGATGGTCTGGGGCACTGGCACGTTGCCAGTAGAATAACCGACATGGCCTTTGCTCTGCATTTGCAGTTCGTAGAGGTTCTTATCCTCTTTGCAAAGCCATTGACCTTTCACCTTGGTCACATCGAACAGTTCATCCAATGAATCAAAGTTTTGCTTCTTTTTCCTGCAATGGTCATACTCTTGCAGGAGCTTTTCTAGTTTTGCACGGATGGCTTGATCTGATACAGGCGGGAAGTTCAATGTCGTCCTCATAAAGCTTTCAGTTCCACAGCAATCAGACCGACCCCTCTTTCCGTTCTTTTGCGATGGATTCAAGGGATTTGAAACGTCCCATCACGTGGCTTTTCAGGGGCATGCGGCTCCGGGTCACTCAGGGGTTCTTCGTGGATTGCCACATTACCTCTTCTGATGGTGCTTGGACTGGACCAAGTTCATTCTCCAGGTTTCCTTGTTCTTCTCTGTGGTAGAGGAACTTTTTTTAAAGCGGACGCTGTTCTTACCTACGCTATACTCCTAGGAACCGAATTATAAAATAGAAGAATTCAGAAACTGTAGACGGTCAAGCAAAGTGTAGGCTAATATATAAAACCTCACGTGAGGTTTGTCCCCTTTAAGCTTCCACCAGCCGCACATCGTGTTCAACTGGTTTCGGATTATTCAATCGGTTAATTCATTAAAGACACGTGGAAATGTTTCCTATCGTTATCGAATTTAGCCCTTATTACGTTAAGGGTGAATTTTTCAACGTGATTGTGCGTGACCTTTTTTGTTAGTTCATCTGAAATAAAGGTCATTTAGGGAAATATAAGCAAAAGTTTCATTCATTGTGCTACAGGTAATCATGTTTGTGAAAAAAAG